>CM077245.1:2074670-2242170 GCA_039654775.1 Spinibarbus caldwelli
CACTGAGTAGGTGTATGTTTGAGTATGTGTGTGGTTTCATATGTGTAGCGTTTGTTTGAGGTCTCCATCATGTTTGTGTCTGGTTTTCAGTGCATTATACATTTCACATATCATCAGCATTGAGCTAAATCTGAAAAAAATGGCATATTTGCATTCATATTGTTCTAGTTATGAATGGAAAGTTGATTTATAAAGTTTCTGTAGTAATTATGTTGGTTTTACATAAAGCAGGACTGCCAAGATAAACCTTTCTTATGTAGTTATAATAAGTGTCATATAAAGTTACGAATGCTCTGAACTGCCTCTAAAGACAGAACCTGTATTTTATCTATTTCTAGATTATTGGTAAAACTATATATATATATATATATATATATATATATATATATATATATATATATATATACAATGGTGTGAAAAATTGTTTGCCCCCTTCCTGATTTTTAATTGTTTTGCATGTTTGTCACACTTTAATGTTTCAGATCATCAAACAAATTTAAATATTAATCAAAGATAACACAAGTAAACACAACATGCAGTTTTTAAATTAAGTTTTTTGTTATGAAGGGAAAACAAAATCCAAACCCACATGGCCCTGTGTGAAAAAGTGCTTGCCCCCTAAACCTAATAACTGGTTGGGCCACCCTTAGCAGCAACAACTGCAATCAAGAGTTTGCGATAACTTGCAATGAGTCTGTTACAGCGCTGTGGAGGAATTTTGACCCACTCGTCTTTGCAGAATTGTTGTAATTCAGCCACATTGGAGGGTTTTCGAGCATGAACCGCCTTTTTAAGGTCATGCCACAGCATCTCAATAGGATTCAGGTCAGGACTTTGACTAGGCCACTCCAAAGTCTTCATTTTGTTTTTCTTCAGCCATTCAGAGGTGGACTTGCTGGTGTGTTTTGGATCATTGTCCTGCTGCAGAACCCAAGTTCGCTTCAGCTTGAGGTCATGAACAGATGGCCGGACATTGTCCTTCAGGATTTTTTGGTAGACAGCAGAATTCATGGTTCCATTTATCACAGCAAGTCTTCCAGGTCCTGAAGCAGCAAAACAGCCCCAGACCATCACACTACCACCACCATATTTTACTGTTGGTATGATGTTCTTTTTCTGAAATGTTGTGTTACTTTTATGCCAGATGTAATGGGACACACACCTTCCAAAAAGTTCAACTTTTGTCTCGTCAGTCCACAGAGTATTTTCCCAAAAGTCTTGGGGATCATCAAGATGTTTTCTGGCAAAACTGAGACGAGCCTTTATGTTCTTTTTGCTCAGCAGCGGTTTTCGTCTTGGAACTCTGCCATGCAGGCCATTTTTGCCCAGTCTCTTTCTTATGGTGGAGTCATGAACACTGACCTTAACTGAGGCAAGTGAGGCCTGCAGTTCTTTGGATGTTGTTCTGGGGTCTTTTGTGACCTCTTGGATGAGTCGTCGCTGCGCTCTTGGGGTAATTTTGGTCGGTCGAGCGGGGGGCAAGCACTTTTTCACACAGGGCCATGCGGGTTTGGATTTTGTTTTCCCTTCATAAAAAAACCTTCATTTAAAAACTGCATGTTGTGTTTACTTGTGTTATATTTGATTAATATTTAAATTTGTTTGATGATCTGAAACATTAAAGTGTGACAAACATGCAAAAAAATAAAAAATCAGGAAGGGGCAAACAATTTTTCACACCACTGTATGTGTGTATATATATATATATATATATATATATATATATATGTATATGTATGTATGTTTGTTACCAACAGTCTTCAAAATACCTTCTTTTATGCTCCACAAAAGAAAGTAAGTCATTCAGGTTTTTTTTTTTTTTTTTTTTGAGTGAACTATACTTTTAATTATTTTATTATTTATTTATTTATTTATTTATTTATTTATTAAATATACTCTAAATAAGAAACTTAATCTGCCAGCAGGTGGCGGTAAATGTCTTTATGACTCATTCATTCATTCATTCAAAGGCTGGTTCATTCAGGAATGAAGTAAACGTCTCACTTTATGAATGGGGATTTGAATCATTGGTTCACTCGATTCGTTCAAAACAAGGATTCATTCAGAATCTAAACACCAATGTGTTGCTCAGAGACACGCAACAATTATGCTATGGCTTTTAAGGTAATTATGTTCTCTGTAAAATTGAACAAAAACGCATAATATTGTGTTTAAAATATAACACAATATCATCTTCTTATTTACTGAACTGTTATTATAAATCATTTAAACTCGTGATATTCGGGACAAACAGCACTCTTATGATTGCTCTCCATGCTCGTGTGATATCATATCATGATATAATATCATGATATATCACATCATGAGACAAAAACACACACAGGGGCATTTTTGCAGCAATATCACGAATTTTAGGGCATAACTGCATTTATGGAGTTGTTTCCCTGCATCATATTTGTCAGCAGTCAACTGTATGAAATATAAGATGATGTACAGGTTTGGGGGCGGGGCCAGTGCGTTAACTCTATTAAAATATTTTAATCGCGTTATTTTTTTTTTATAACTAATTAATTAACGCGTTAAACTGACAGCCCTAACATATATATATATATATATATATATATATATATATATATATATATATATAGATATATAGATAGATAGACACACAATCTATCGTTTAGAAAATGGTAATAAAATATGACAAGAACTCACGAGTTAAACTGTGTCAGAACAAATTAATCTTGATAATGTCAGATAACTTTGATAGAAAGGTATGTAACAAAACATGGTCAGCTCAAAGTGTCAAATCAAATTTTTATCAATTTTACTGGTAGTCCACTGTTTTTTGGGTATAATATGTCACAGTTTACTTTATTTTGCTATCCTCACTTACATAAATGAACTATAGTGTCCTGCACCCACAAGTAAAAAAAAAAAAATCAAAATTATATCTGGTGTCTGAATAATTTTTGGTTTGACTGTGTGTGTGTATGTGTGTATATATATTGAGCACACACACACACACACACACACACACACATATATATATATATATATATATATATATATATACATGTGTATATTTAGACTGTAACAGACAGAATGAATGAATTCTCTCTTTCTCTGTATGTGTTTTTGCAGTGCCTACATCAGATAATAGAGAAGGGTTCAGACTCTCTCAGCTCTGTAAGTTCTGTGACATTGAATCTACATCGTGTAACGCTACTGGCGTCTGCGAATCCTCCTGCAACATCACCTCCATCTGCGAGAAACCCGAAGAGGTCTGTGTCAGCGCCTGGTATGTATCACTTTTCTATGTTATAAATCTATGTTTTTGTTTAGAGACTCAATCTGTAAATCTGAATCACAGTGGCACTAAAAAAACACTGTTGAGAATCTGCATTCAATATCACTGCTGTCTAGACATTCGCATTTCCGATTTCAGTCTCTACGTGAACTCTCTGTGTTTGCTCAGTCTGAATGACCGTATATCAGCCACGACTGTGTTCATCAGGAAATAGCTTCACTGTGATACAGGAAATCCTGTCTGACTTCCAGACAGTCCCACAGGAAATAGTTCAGTTCAGCTCGCAGACAAACTCTGTGAGTGAAAACACACAGAGTGATCATGACGTGACAGAAAGCGTTTAAAGCAACAGTTAAGCCAAAAATGAACTTCTGGTCAGTTTGTTTCTACATCAGATTTGGAGAAATGGATCCTCTGAAGTGAATGGGTGCCGTCAGAATGAGAGTCTAAACAGCTGATAAAAACATCACAATAATCCACAAATAATCCACACCACTCCAGTCCATCAATTAACATCTTGAGAAGACAAAAGATGTGTGTTTGTAAGAAACAAATCCATAATGAAGACATTTTTAACTTCAAATTCAAACCATTGCTTCTGGCTAGAATACAAGCCCAAAACAAAAATAAATAAAAATACTGAGTAACGCAATTTCCTAACATATGTTACAGAACAATATAATATATATTGCTGTTCAAAAGTTGAGGAGTTTTTAATGTCTTTGAAAGAAGTCTCTTCTGCTCACCAAGCCTGCATTTATTTGATCAAAAATACAGTAAAAATTGTGAAAAATTATTACACTTTAAATTAAGTGTTTTCTATGTGAATAAACTGTAATTTATTTCTGTTATCAAAGCTGAATTTTCAGCATCATTACTCCAGTCTTCAGTGTCACATGATCCTTCAGAAATCATTCTAATATGCTGATTTGCTGCTCAAGAAACATTTCTGATTATTATCAATGTTGAAAACAGCTGCGCTGCCCAATATTTTTGTGGAAACCGTGATACATTTTATTTTTCAGGATTTTTTGATGAACAGAAAGTTCAAAAGAACAGCATTTATTTGAAACAGAAATCTTCTGTAACATCATAAATGTCTTTACTGGCACTTTTGATCCATTTAATGCATCCTTGATAATAAAAAAAAAACAAAAAAAAACTTTTTAACACAGTATATTTTTGGTGAATTTTCAAGTGGACACTTCTGGTAATCTCAGATTCCAATCAACTCACAATGCATGTTGTGTTTCAGGAGGAGAAACAAAGGGAACCCCATCATCGAGACGGTGTGTCACAATCCAGCGCTCCGATTTCACGGTCAGTATCTGACGGACTACAACAACACCGTCTGTCAGATGAAGCAGGTGAAGGGGATGGAGGACGATTTCTACATCTGCTCCTGCAATGGGGAAGAGTGCAACAATCGGCTCTCCTTCACTGGCGGTAAGACACTCAAGAAATTAATGCTTTTATTCATCAAGGACACATTAAATTGATCAAAAGTGACAGTAAAGACATTTATAACGTAACAAAAGATTTATATTTCAAATAAATGCTGTTCTTTTCAACTTTCTATTCATCTGTGAATCCTGAAAAATAAAATGTATCAGTTTCCACAAAAATGTTAAGCAGCACAACTGTTTTCAGCATTGATAATAATCAGAAATGTTTCTTGAGCAGCAAATCAGTATATTAGAATGATTTCTGAAGAATCATGTGACACTGAAGACTGGAGTAATGATGCTGAAAATTCAGATTTGATCACAGAAATAAATTGCAGTTTAACAGATATTCACATAGAAAACAGCTATTTTAAATAGCAATAATATTTCACATTTTTACTGTTTTTACTGTATTTTTGATCAAATGAGCGCAGCCTTGGTGAGCAGAAGAGACTTCTTTCAATGATCTCAATTATTCCAAACTTTTGAACAGTGATGTATCAGTCAGATGTTGACTTCAGGCTGTGTGCAGGTCTTTTTGAAAGCGTTCTGTTACTGTAAACTGTTCAAGTGGTTTTCTATAATGTCTCTGCTGAAGCGTTCAGACGTGTGGTTTCCTGTCTGTCTAAAGATCATCGCATGCAGAAATGTTGTTTTTATAGCCTGTGTTATTTCTGTGCATCTGTGTGTGCACGTGTGTGGTTTGTTTGTAGCCGAGCATCACTGTGTTTACTGTGACATGTAACGTTAGGGAGTTTTACACGAGGAATGCACCGCTCACGTTTATTTCTTCTTCAGAAATGGCTTGAATCTAGATTTAAATTCGTTAAACAGGAAGCTGCATCATGTGATTCTGAGAGGAAACTTTTGGTGCAGAAAATATCTGTTTGTCCAAATGTAAACTCTGAAAAAGTGATGTTCAGCCTCTGTATTTTTGTCTTGTTTTCCAGTACGAATATCTACATATTTCTGAATCAAGACAAGTTGACAAAAGATGCTCTTTTTTTTTTGACAGGTTTTCTGAGAAATTGTGAAGTGCCACAAAAAAAATATTGGGGGAATAAAATCACTTTCTGCATTCTCAAACACATTAATTCACAGGCTATGTAGTAAAATTGCTTAACTATTGCATAATATTGAGAACTAAGCAGAATGTTCATTCCGTTTGTAAATATCTAGTTTAGTTGCTTCTAAGCACCTCAAACTAAATCCTGGCTCTGTTTCAAAGCTTTAATGCCACTAACTTTATTCATTTAGTGATTAGTTTTTATTAATATTTTGAATTAACTTTTATTTTTTAATGTTCAGTTTTCATTTTATTAGTTTAATTTTTAGTAATTTTGCTATGCACTTTTGTTATTTTCATTAGGTTTTTTTATATTACTATTTAGGCTGAATTATTTTTATTTCCGTTTTAGTTCCTTTTTTTATTTATTTATTTTAAGTTGGTAATTTAGGTACTTCAGCTTTCATGTAATATTTATATTTTATTTCAGGTAACAAAAAATGTTTCTAATAGTTGTTTTTTTAGTAAACAGGTAGTAATTTTCCTCATGTTCTTCTGCAGGTTCAGCTTCTCCAGAAGGCGTTGAGAAGGATTTCCCGCCTCTTCTGTTGGTCAGCGTGGTTCCTGCGTTTATCGCTGTCGTCATTCTCCTCTCGACTTTCTACTGCTATCGCGTGTTTCACCAGCAGAACCTCAAAGCACACAAAACCAGAGGCATCGACAGCGAAACCTGCGCGATTATCATGAGCGACGACAACCGATCGGACAGCAGCTCAGCCAACGCTAACAGCCTGAACCACAACACAGAGCTGCTCCCGATCCAGCTGGACGTTATCGTCGGAAATGGCCGCTTCGCTGAAGTCTACAGAGCCAAACTCAAGCAGGGAACAACGGACGAATCCTTCCAGATGGTAGCGGTCAAAATATTTCCCTACGAGGAGTACGCCTCTTGGAAAACCGAGTGGGAGATTTTCTCCGACGCTGAGCTTCGGCACGAAAACATGCTTCAGTTTCTGACCGCTGAGGACCGGAAGGCCGAGCGACGCTATTGGCTGATAACGGCCTATCACGAGCGAGGAAACCTGCAGGAGTTCCTTACGCAGCACGTGATTGACTGGGACGAGCTGTGCCGATTGGGCGGGTCTCTGGCGAGGGGCGTGGCTCATCTTCATGCTGATCGGACGATATGCGGACGGCCCAAAGTGCCCATCGTACACAGGGACCTGAAGAGCGCAAACGTCTTGGTCAAAGCGGACCTCAGCTGCTGTTTGTGCGACTTCGGTCTCAGTCTGAGACTCGATAACTCCATGTCTCCTGAAGAACTGGCCAACAGCGGACAGGTGAGAGTGGGTCAGCACTACTGACTGAAACCCTGGGTCATTTTCAGGAAAATTACATATTATATCAATTAATTATTAATAATTGTATATTATTTGTTATTATGTATATTATATTAATTATATTAATATATAATATGATAATTAAATTATATTTATGTTCTAATGCTATAAACTAAATAGTTTAGAATTTTAAATAAAGAAATATACATAGAAATATACACACACATATATATATATATATATATATATACACATTTAAAATAAATTATTTTTAATTAGTATATAGATTTAGTATATAATTATAATACACACATATATATATATATATATATATATATATATATATATATATATATATATATATATATATATATATATATATATATATATATAATTAATATAATATAATATATTAATAATATAACCAATTAATTATATTAGATATATAGGGTTAGGTTAAGGTTGTTTTTATATATATTTTTTTTTAATAATTTATTTATTTATTATTTATTTAATATTACTATTTCATTGAATTTTTCTTTCAAAATGTTCATGTTTTAAAAATCATAAGTAATTAGATATAATGTACAAAGATATATTAGTATATATTTCTAATCATTATATGTGTGTGTGTGTCTATGTTCAGATTAGTTAGATATTATTATAGTATTATTAGTTGTATTGTTTATATTTTTGTATATATAATTGTTAAAATATGTAAGTGTTAAGTTTTATATGTGCATTTGTTTAAAAAAATACAAAACAAAAAAATACAAATTTTATATCTATCTGTCTGTCTGTCTAATCCATTTAATTTCTCTTATCAAAATGTTCATGTTTTAAAATTGTTTACCAAAAAAAAAAAATCATTATTAGCAGATTCACCTCACATTTTACACATTATTAACAATCAGTGTTTGTGTTTTATGCCATAACTTTTGTTTGCTTTTGTTTTTTGTTAAAAATGAATCACTGTGATTTTTTTTTTTTGTCCTTTATCAGTTTGGTTTACGGTTAGTTAACGGAGTTATTGAGTGTGATGAGCTCAGTGTAAGTGTAAAAATAATGAAATAACATTAAAGCCTGTAAGAAAAAGTGAGGTTTGTGTGAACCACATGCTCAAAAATGATGACGATGATGTCAGATCAATTAAAGTGTTATAAAGAGGAAACGACACGGCGCGACACTGAACTGAAAGTGCAGCACAAACACTTGTGTTTTCTCAGAGTCTAGAAAAAATTAAAATGAAAGCATTATATAGGCACTTTTTTTTTTTATTTAATATAACTTCAAATATAGTGGAGTGATATTTAGCTGGAAATCAAGAATTTCAAAATAAAAGTCTGTACTACGTTTTATATTAAAAATGTAATTGCATTGCACACCAAACAGAGTTAAATCAGATAATGTGAGTGAGTTGAGCTCTCAGACGCTCTGCTGGTCTTTCTCAGGTGGGAACGGCGAGATATATGGCTCCTGAGGTGCTGGAGTCCAGGATGGACCTGGAGAACACGGAGTCCTTCAAACAGGCTGACGTTTACTCCATGGCTCTGGTTCTGTGGGAAATCACATCCAGATGCAGCGCCATCGGAGGTGAGAAACCTCCATCAGTGGCTACATTCACCATATTACACAAACACACACACACTTTGGGCCCTATCATACACCCGGCGCAAGGCGCGCCGCAAGTGTTTTTGCTAGTTTCAGCCTGACGCAGTTCTCATTTTCCCGTCCTGCGACGCGTTGTTTAAATAGCAAATGCATTTGTGCCCATTTGTGCACTCAAGGGCGTGCTGGTCTAAAAAAGAGGTGTGTTCAGTGTTGCTATTTTGAGGAAGCAAAAATAGACTGCCATAGACCAACTCAAACCTGGTCTAAAGTCAATAGCGCAATATTTTTTTTTGTTATTTAAAGAGTGCATTAGTAGAAAATGCGCCTCTGGGCGGGTCCACAACGCACGTTCACTTTGCTTATTACACACAGGGACGTGCAGCAGCACACAAACATGCCAAATATTAAAAATTAAAGGATTACAGTGTAAAAGAATATTATTGTGTAGGCTACATAAATATAAAAATGTCATACATGTCATAATGGATAGTCATTGCGAGTATCAGAATTAGCCTACCTATTTGCTCGCGCATGAGCAGATCCGTTTGCTCTCTGGAGACGCATTCAGTTTGTGCGACTTAAAATTCCGCCGTTTAAATAGCGAATCCACCATGGCGCGAGCGCAACTCACTCTTAAAGGGAATGAGAGATGAGACTCTGATTGGTTTATTGCACGTTGTGCCCAAAAACACACCCATTACTCATCAAGAGAATAGAGACAACCCTTTTAGACCATGCGCCGGGAGCGGCGACCGTTTTTCCCATCGTTATACTAGCAAAAGTGGATTCGGACACGGCCTAAGTGCACCTGCGCCTTGCGCTTTAGACCATGCACTTAGATCATTAAAATAGGGCCCTGAATGTGGAGAGTACACTCTAAAAAATGCTGGGTTGTTTCAACCCAATTTTGGGTCAAATATGGACTAACCCAGCTGTTGGGTTAAATTTTTACATTGAATTTTTAACCCAAAAGTTGGGTTAGTCCATATTTGACCCAAAATTGGGTTGAAACAACCCAGCATTTTTTAGAGTGTATATGGAAAGTCTCAGTCGATCTCACCTGATCCCAGTCCACAGACCACAGCAGATCCTCTTCATCATCTCAAAGAGAATTTGTTGTAGAAAGGATGAACAGATCTTTAAAAATACCCAGTCCACAGTCTGATTTAATTATAAATATATAAAAGATATATAATCTGTGAACTGTTTATTGAATTTTCTCCTGGGACCCACCCCAACCCATCCCATCCCTGGTAGACTTTAAATAAATAAGTAAGTAAGTAAGTAAGTAAATTAATAAATTAATAAATATAGTAAGTAAATTAATAAATAAAGTAAGTAAATAAATTAATAATAATAAATAAATAACAATAAAATAATTTTTACAAAGATTTTAGAAAAGATGACACAACATTAAAAGCTGAATGCCATAAATTTACAGTTTTCACATTAGATCTGTGTACACGAGAAGTTGAGAATTCCATCTAGATAATGTCCAACAAATACACAGTCCAGGTTCATCTGTAAAAGATATATAATCAAAAATAAAGATAAATCCCCAAAAAGATGTACTTATTTTTTTTTTATAAAATTTGTGTTATGTATATTAAATATAAAATACAAATATTATATTATATTACTATACATAAACCGCATTGAATATTAGATTTCATTATCAAATATGTTAGAAAATGTTCAGAGATAGATAGACAGATAGATAGATAGATAGATAGATAGATAGATAGATAGATAGACATACAAAACATGGTATAATATTTATATAAATGTTATTATAAATTATAATTACATATAAAATATTTTATTATAAAAATACACTATAAAATTTAAATATTGACAATTCTATTTAATAACATGTTTATATATACATTCTTTAAATCTTTAAAGTCCGTGTGAACTGGAAGTTGCTGCTGACTTTATTTCAGTGTAGTGATGTATTTCCAGCAGAAACGGAATATTAAGCAGAGGGCGTGGTTTTATTTTTGCGCTCCTCCTCTCTTCATAGAAACCTAACAGCTGGAGGGGTGTGTTTAGGATATTCTGCCCAAGCCGTCAAACTGCCGTCATCAGAAAAGAAATGCCATTCCAGAGCGGAAGTAAATGTTCAGATTTTGATTAAAGATTACCATGACAAACTATTTTTTTCAGCAAATTAACTTGCATGGATTAATTGTTCATATCAAGGCTAGCAATGTGCACTAGTAAAGTAAATAAAGTGATTTCATGTGGACTTTAAAAATAGACACCCCTCCTTAGTTTGATTTAAATATAAATATAAGAATATAAATAAAAAGGATATGTTGTTGAAAATAAAGATACCCAAAAAGATGTAGTTATTTTAAAAGAATTTATATGTATTATTTATATATATATATATATATATATATATATATATATATATATATATATAAAATATAAAAAAGAAATATAAATCATTAATATGATTAGCAAATGTATTAAATATTTACTTTTATATATATTTATATATGTACATAATTATATTACATGCATATTATATATGTAAGTAACAGTTATATATTATATTTATATACATTTTATTAATTATTAGAATTTTTCTGTATATATAATTTTAATTATATATATGTAATAATAAATGTATAATTCATGTAAATTGTGTTAAAATAACTACATGATTTTCTGTACTTATCTTTAATATATATATAATTCTAGAAAAGGATCAGTCAATCTCTGTTCTGAAGTTCCCAGGAAATGTATTTGTCAAAAACAGGAAGCATTGCTGTCGTGAACTCAGGCGTGACGCGTCATGTCACTGCCCACTTCCTGTCCCTGCACCATGCACTTCCTGCATGACTTTGTTGTTGTTGTTGTTTAAAGGTCTTTATTTCAGATTCAAATCTATTTGTGGCAGGAAGCAGTCAGATTTGTGACACTTGTTGTGAATGGCTGGTTAAAACCCTGATGATGCACTTCCCACAATGCCATTCATCCCGCCTCCCCCCTCTGAGCACAGAGCTGTCAATCAAACTCATGCTGGTGTGTGTGTGTGTGTGTGTGTGTGTGTGTGTGTGCAGATGTGCGGGAATACGAGCCTCCGTTCGGGAAGCTGAAGGATCATCTGTGTGTGGAGAGCATGAAGGATGATGTCATCAGAGACCGACTAAGACCTGAAATACCGGCCAGCTGGACTAACCACGCGGTAACTAGCTAAACTAGTCTCACAGAGCCTGACGGTTCACTAAACCAGCGCTTCAAGCCTTTCTGATTTAAAAGCCTCTCATTATCAAAGACAACATTCACAGACACCAAGATACCTCTGCTGCTTCTGTAAGGACAAAGCTGTTAATATTCAGACTTTTTTATTTATAGCAGGCTTATTATAATTAGGGTTGTGTTATAGCAAAGTCCCTTTTAAGGAAAGTCCGTTCACTCGGCCGCCATATTTGCAACGCCTCCGGGCAGCTCAGACAAGACCAAGTCCTATATCTAAATGAATGGGGGAATCCTGAAATCTCAAACACGGCTCGCTGAACTCGCGATTAAATTGCATATTTCAAATCAGCAATAAAATCTGAAATGAACTGCCCATGAATGTTGTTTCTTATGCTCAAATAGCGTTTAAAAAGCTTATTTTTCAGGCTAGACCAGCCAATGCGCATGCGTAGCTCCAACGCGCTTATGACTGCGCATGCGCAGCTGCTGGTCCAGCCCCAGGTTTCTATGGGAACCGGAGCTTCTAACGGCCGCTGCAGTGATGCAATGAGTTTACCAATCAACAATTGGCCCTTTCATTTAGAAGGCGGGAATATCTCGCCATATTGCGCGTTGCACTTTCTCCCATTCATAAGTACAGGAGTGAACTGTCTTTGTATTTCTATAGTCTTTGGTTATAGTTAACTAAAACTAAAACCATACATTTTTTATTACTTGAAATAAATGTTAACTGAAATAAAACTTATTTTATTTCATCTAGTTTCCAATTCAGCATTTCTTGCTTTCATTTAGTTTAACTTAAATAATAACTAATAATAAAATTATATATACATATTTAAAAACAACAAAAACAACAAAACAACACAACAAAATTAATAAAACACTAAAATTAACATGAAAGCAAAAAAAATATAAAACAAATCTAATTTAAAATATTAACAAAAACTATATAATACTTAAATGTCTACTCACTACAGTACTCTGCTGGTAGGTGTAATATTTACACATCTATTTAATTATTTAAATCTAAATTTTATAATTTTATTTATATTAATCAAATTTTTATTATCGATTTGTTTTCATTACTTTTTAAAATTATTGAATTATTTATTTTAAGCAAATGTTTTATTATTTTTAAATATTTAATATATTTTCATACTCACTGTAGTACTAATACTAGATGTATTATTTATCTATTTAATTATTTAAATCTAATTTGTACTTATTGTATTTATAATTTAATTTTAATGTATTGTTTTAATGATTTATTTATTTATTTAAAACTATTTTATTTATTATAATAATTCATTTATTTTATTCATTTATATATTTAGTTTAATCTTATTTTTATGTTTTATTTATTTAAATCTGTTTTAATCTAATTTTTAACATTTATTTTATTTTAATCTGTTCTTTGTATTATCTATTTTAATTATTTATTTATTTTAACATAATTTTATTATTTAAATCTATTTTTATTATTGGTTAATTATTTTATTATTTAAATCTATTGTTATTATTGGTTAATTATTTTTTTTATTTGAATCATGTATTTATGTATTTAGTTTTTAATCCTATTTTTATTATTTATTTATTTATTGTGGAATTTTTCTACAAATTTTTTCTAATTTTTCTCATCTCTCTCTCAGGGCGTTCAGCTGCTGAGCTCCTCTATAGAGGAGTGTTGGGATCACGACCCTGAGGCGCGTCTGACGGCGCAGTGCATCACGGAGAGATTCACTGAAATCAGCAGCGCTGTGATCCTGCCCATCAGCTCTGACACCAAGAGCGCACAGGATTCTGGGAATGACGAGAAGTAGATCTGAACCACAGACACCCGTCTGTCCAATCAGCTGATGAAATCAGCCATTTCAGACAGACTCGTGACATTCGCACTTTACAGGAACAACTAAACACACGCACGCGTACAGTACAGGTGATGTTTATTCAGCTATGAACGCATACTCCATATCCAGAGCGCGTGTATGATGCCAGTCGCTCGTTAGCAATCATTACAAGCTTCAGGGAAAATCTGCTTCGCTGATGTGAAACAGTCAAACACAGAGGAACAGGAGTCCTGACGCAAAGGATTCTGGGACATGGGAACTCACACCAAGAAAATCCAAGAGACCCTTTGTGAACTTACAGTATTATAAAGCCACAAGATGATTATGAGCAATAAATCAGATCAAATCCAGCTGGTTTAAGGGTTTATTACAGGGAAAGGTGACTCTGGACCACAAAACCAGGGTCAATTTTTTAAATTGAGATTTATCCAACATCTGAAAGCTGAATAAATAATCTTTCCATTGATGTATGGTTTGTTAGGATAGGACAATATTTGGCCGAGATACAACTATTTGAAAATCTGGAATCTGAGGGTGCAAAAAAATCAAAATATTGAGAAAATCACCTTTAAAGTTGTCCAAATGAAGTTCTTAGCCATGCATATTACTAATAAAAAATTAAGTTTTGATATATTTACGGTAGGAAATTTACAAAATATCTTCATGAAACAAGATCTTTACTTAATATCCTAATGATTTTAGGCATAAAAGAAAAATCAATCATTTTGACCAACACAATGTATTGTTGGCTATTGCTACAAATATACCTGTGCTACTTATGACTGCTTTTGTGCTCCAGAGTCACAAATATCAAAAATAAGAGAACTGTGAGCCAAAGATGATCTGGATTATAGAGATGGAATATGATTTCTGCTGTATTTGAGACTCTCAGGTGAAGCTGTTTGTTTATTAATGTGACAATCTAAAGACTTTTACACAGGTGCCTTACAGAGCAGAGATTCGTTTAGATGAATGTTGATGATCAGTTAATGAGGATTCTTCAGCAAATATCAACATTCAGGTTCAGGATCTGAAAGCAACAGTTATAAATGTGCACTTTTTGCATATATGCATATATAATCATTGTGTATACTTGTTTAAAAAAAAACTTTATAAAACAATATAAAATCATTGATTGTGAATGTTGTGTTTTTAATGGAGCGTATACACACTACTGCTGAATATAGTGCTTTAAATCAACATGAAATCAAGTTTAGCTCCATTAGTCTCTTAATTCATGTTTCTGGTCTAATTATGAATGATCCATCAGTTTAAGTTAGTTAAAAATCTAATTTCTTCAAAATGAAATCAATATATCAAATTACAGACACTGCAAACACCGTTTCATATCGATTTTTAATAGATATTTTAACAGATCAGTTTACGGTGAGCGCACATTCATAGCAGGCTGAATGAATCAATCAAAAATATGCTCTTCCAATTGTTTCTGGTCTTCTGTTATTAAATGGCTTTTATGCCAGGATAGATTTCTCTATATAATAAAATATCTAAATAAACCGCGGATTTTGTGAGGATGATTTGAGGCTCAGGCTCTGATTTAATCATATACTGCCTCCTGCTGGAGACATTCAACATCACACAAATACGAAATAAGATTTTGTGTTTGTTAGGAAGCTCACAGATTATTCCAGTCCCAGCTGCTCTCACAATAACAACAGTTTTACCGTTTTGTCTTTTTCAAATGACGTTTAGGTGGAAAAAGCAATTGTTTTACTCTTGTCTGAAACCCAGACTTTTACACAATAAAATTGTTTGTTTCACTATACCATCATTTCAAACATGTAATAATTCATATGTTCTATAGAACATATGAATTATTACATGTTTGAAACGATGGTGTTTTTTCATATTTTAAGAGTAGTAAAACAGTATTTTTTCTGAAATATTAAAATATGAAAAAAAAAACATAAAAATATGAATTATTACATGTTTGAAACGATGGTAATCTAAACCAAGAGTGAAAGAAACACAGTTGTAATATTTATTGTGTAAATATCAACATGCTATTTTAAACACTGCTGGCCCTGATATTTTTGTTTGTTTATCAGAAGGGGACTGAAGAAAACAGAAAAAAATCAAGGTAAATGACACTTGTGAACAAAACATTTTGCGTAATTTCAAATTATTTCTAATTTAAAAAAAAAATAATGCAACATGTCTGAACTATGCAACTATGCATGTTTAAGACAAAATGCAATCTATGAAGTTAGCATTAGTGAGAAAAATGTACGTGTTTTAAATCGTAATTTACAGTGATATATTTAGTTTTTCAGGATTCTTTGACGAAGATATAGTTGAAAAGAACAGCATTTATTAGAAAATAGAATGAATAAAAATATTCATTCCTTTCAAAAACAATAATAAATCTGTGGATCTATCAAATCTATCATATTGTCACAAACAAATACAGAACCGCGCTGCAAAAACAGAAACACACACTGCAAATACTCACAACACAAACAAAAACAAAGCTGCAAAAACAGAAACACTGCAAATACTCACAACACAACCAAATACAGAACAGCGCCGCAAAAACAGAAACGCACACTGCAAATACTCACAACACAACCAAATACAGAAACGGGCTGCAAAAACAGAAACGCACACTGCAAATACTCACAACACAAACAAAAACAAAAAGCTGCAAAATCAGAAACACTGCAAATACTCACAACACAACCAAATACAGAACCGCGCCGCAAAAACAGAAACGTACACTGCAAATACTCACAACACAACCAAATACAGAAACGGGCTGCAAAAACAGAAACGCACACTGCAAATACTCACAACACAACCAAATACAGAACCGCGCCGCAAAAACAGAAACGTACACTGCGAATACTCACAACACAACCAAATACAGAAACGGGCTGCAAAAACAGAAACGCACACTGCAAATACTCACAGCACAACCAAATACAGAAAAGCGCTGCAAAAAACAGAAACGCACACTGCAAATACTCACAACAAAAACACGCTGCAATAACAGAAACACTGCAAATACTCACAACAAAAACAGAAACACGCTGCAAATACTCACAACACAACCAAATACAGAAACGGGCTGCAAAAACAGAAACGCACACTGCAAATACTCACAACACAACCAAATACAGAAACGGGCTGCAAAAACAGAAACACTGCAAATATTCACAACACAACCAAATACAGAAACGCGCTACAGAAACACTGCAAATACTCACAACACAACCAAATACAGAAACGCGCTGCAAAAACAGAAACACACACTGCAAATACTCACAACACAAACAAAAACAGAAATGCGCTGCAAAAACAGAAACACTGCAAATACTCACAACACAACCAAATACAGAAACGGGCTGCAAAAAACAGAAACGCACACTGCAAATACTCACAACACAACCAAATACAGAAACGGGCTGCAAAAACAGAAACACACACTGCAAATACTCACAACAAAAACAGAAATGCGCTGCAAAAACAGAAACACTGCAAATACTCACAACAAAACCAAATACAGACACGGGCTGCAAAAACAGAAACACAAACTGCAAATACTCACAACAGAACCAAATACAGAAATGGATGCAAAAACAGAAACACACACTGCAAATACTCACAACACAAACAAAAACAGAAAGCTGCAAAAACAGAAACACTGCAAATGCTCACAACACAACCAAATACAGAAACACGCTACAGAAATGCACACTGCAAATACTCACAACAAAAACACGCTGCAATAACAGAAACACTGCAAATACTCACAACAAAAACAGAAACACGCTGCAAATACTCACAACACAACCAAATACAGAAACGGGCTGCAAAAACAGAAACGCACACTGCAAATACTCACAACACAACCAAATACAGAAACGGGCTGCAAAAACAGAAACACTGCAAATATTCACAACACAACCAAATACAGAAATGCGCTACAAAAACAGAAACACTGCAAATACTCACAACACAACCAAATACAGAAACGGGCTGCAAAAAACAGAAACGCACACTGCAAATACTCACAACACAACCAAATACAGAAACGCGCTGCAAAAACAGAAACACAAACTGCAAATACTCACAACAAAAACAGAAATGCGCTGCAAAAACAGAAACACTGCAAATACTCACAACACAACCAAATACAGAAATGTGCTGCAAAAACAGAAACACTGCAAATACTAACAACACAAGCAAATACAGAAACGGGCTGCAAAAACAGAAACACTGCAAATACTCACAACAAAAACAGAAATGTGCTGCAAAAACAGAAACACTGCAAATACTCACAACACAACCAAATACAGAAACGGGCTGCAAAAAACAGAAACGCACACTGCAAATACTCACAACACAACCAAATACAGAAACGGGCTGCAAAAACAGAAATGGGCTGCAAAAACAGAAACGCACACTGCAAATGTTCACAACACAACCAAATACAGAAACAGGCTGGAATAACAGAAACGCACACTGCAAATACTCACAACACAACCAAATACAGAAACGGGCTGCAAAAACAGAAACACTGCAAATATTCACAACGCAACATAATACAGAAACGCGCTACAAAAACAGAAACACTGCAAATGCTCAAAACACAACCAAATACAGAAACGGGCTGCAAAAAACAGAAACACACACTGCAAATACTCACAACACAACCAAATACAGAAACGCGCTGCAAAAACAGAAACACACACTGCAAATACTCACAACAAAAACAGAAATGCGCTGCAAAAACAGAAACACTGCAAATACTCACAACACAACCAAATACAGAAACGGGCTGCAAAAACAGAAACACAAACTGCAAATACTCACAACAGAACCAAATACAGAAATGGATGCAAAAACAGAAACACACACTGCAAATACTCACAACACAAACAAAAACAGAAAGCTGCAAAAACAGAAACACTGCAAATGCTCACAACACAACCAAATACAGAAACACGCTACAGAAATGCACACTGCAAACACTCAAAACAAAAACACGCTGCAATAACAGAAACACTGCAAATACTCACAACAAAAACAGAAACACGCTGCAAATACTCACAACACAACCAAATACAGAAACGGGCTGCAAAAACAGAAACGCACACTGCAAATGCTCACAACACAACCAAATACAGAAACGGGCTGCAAAAACAGAAACACTGCAAATATTCACAACACAACCAAATACAGAAACGCGCTACAAAAACAGAAACACTGCAAATACTCACAACACAACCAAATACAGAAACAGGCTGCAAAAACAGAAACGCACACTGCAAATACTCACAACACAACCAAATACAGAAACGGGCTGCAAAAACAGAAACACTGCAAATATTTACAACACAAGATAATACAGAAACGCGCTACAAAAACAGAAACACTGCAAATACTCACAACACAACCAAATACAGAAACGGGCTGCAAAAAACAGAAACGCACACTGCAAATACTCACAACACAACCAAATACAGAAACGCGCTGCAAAAACAGAAACACACACTGCAAATACTCACAACAAAAACAGAAATGCGCTGCAAAAACAGAAACACTGCAAATACTCACAACACAACCAAATACAGAAATATGCTGCAAAAACAGAAACACTGCAAATACTAACAACACAACCAAATACAGAAACGGGCTGCAAAAACAGAAACACTGCAAATACTCACAACAAAAACAGAAATGCGCTGCAAAAACAGAAACACTGCAAATACTCACAACACAACCAAATACAGAAACGGGCTGCAAAAAACAGAAACGCACACTGCAAATACTCACAACACAACCAAATACAGAAACGGGCTGCAAAAACAGAAACGCACACTGCAAATACTCACAACACAAACAAAAACAGAAACGCTCTGCAAAAACAGAAACACACACTGCAAATACTCACAAAACAACCAAATACAGAAACGGGCTGCAAAAACAGAAACGCACACTGCAAATACTCACAACACAAACAAAGACAGAAACGCTCTGCAAAAACAGAAACACTGCAAATACTCACAACACAACCAAATACAGAAACGGGCTGCAAAAACAGAAACGCACACTGCAAATACTCACAACACAACACAACCAAATACAGAAACGGGCTGCAAAAAACAGAAACGCACACTGCAAATACTCACAGCACAACCAAATACAGAAACGGATGCAAAAACAGAAACACACAGTGCAAATACTCATAACAAAAACAGAAACACTGCAAATACTCACAACACAACCAAATACAGAAACGGGCTGCAAAAACAGAAACACACACTACAAATACTCACAACACAAACAAAAACAGAAAGCTGCAAAAACAGAAACACTACAAATGCTCACAACACAACCAAATACAAAAACACGCTACAGAAATGCACACTGCAAATACTCACAACAAAAACACGCTGCAATAACAGAAACACTGCAAATACTCACAACAAAAACAGAAACACGCTGCAAATACTCACAACACAACCAAATACAGAAACGGGCTGCAAAAACAGAAACGCACACTGCAAATACTCACAACACAACCAAATACAGAAACGGGCTGCAAAAACAGAAACACTGCAAATATTCACAACAAAACATAATACAAAAACGCGCTACAAAAACAGAAACACTGCAAATACTCACAACACAACCAAATACAGAAACGGGCTGCAAAAAACAGAAACGCACACTGCAAATACTCACAACAAAAACAGAAATGCGCTGCAAAAACAGAAACACTGCAAATACTCACAACACAACCAATTACAGAAACGGGCTGCAAAAAACAGAAACGCACACTGCGAATACTCACAACACAACCAAATACAGAAACGGCTGCAAAAACAGAAACGCACACTGCAAATACTCACAACACAACCAAATACAGAAACGGGCTGCAAAAACAGAAACACAAACTGCAAATACTCACAGCACAACCAAATACAGAAACGGATGCAAAAACAGAAACACACACTGCAAATGCTCACAACACAACCAAATACAGAAACATGCTACAGAAATGCACACTGCAAATACTCACAACAAAAACACGCTGCAATAACAGAAACACTGCAAATACTCACAACAAAAACAGAAACACGCTGCAAATACTCACAACACAACCAAATACAGAAACGGGCTGCAAAAACAGAAACGCACACTGCAAATACTCACAACACAACCAAATACAGAAACGGGCTGCAAAAACAGAAACATTGCAAATATTCACAACACAACCAAATACAGAAACGCGCTACAAAAACAGAAACACACACTGCAAATACTCACAACAAAAACAGAAATGCGCTGCAAAAACAGAAACACTGCAAATACTCACAACACAACCAAATACAGAAACGGGCTGCAAAAACAGAAACGCACACTGCAAATACTAACAACACAACCAAATACAGAAACGGGCTGCAAAAACAGAAACACTGCAAATACTCACAACAAAAACAGAAATGCGCTTCAAAAACAGAAACACTGCAAATACTCACAACACAACCAAATACAGAAATGGCTGCAAAAGCAGAAACGCACACTGCAAATACTAACAACACAACCAAATACAGAAACGGGCTGCAAAAACAGAAACACTGCAAATACTCACAACAAAAACAGAAATGCGCTGCAAAAACAGAAACACTGCAAATACTCACAACACAACCAAATACAGAAACGGGCTGCAAAAACAGAAACACTGCAAATACTCACAACAAAAACAGAAATGCGCTTCAAAAACAGAAACACTGCAAATACTCACAACACAACCAAATACAGAAACGGGCTGCAAAAACAGAAACACTGCAAATATTCACAACACAACCAAATCCAGAAACGGGCTGCAAAAAACAGAAACGCACGCTGCAAATACTCACAACACAACCAAATACAAAAACGGGCTGCAAAAACAGAAACGCACACTGCAAATACTCACAACACAAACAAAAACAGAAATGCGCTGCAAAAACAGAAACACTGCAAATACTCACAACACAACCAAATACAGAAACGGGCTGCAAAAAACAGAAACACTGCAAATACTCACAACACAACCAAATACAGAAACGGGCTGCAAAAAACAGAAACGCACACTGCAAATACTCGCAACACAACCACATACAGAAACGGGCTGCAAAAACAGAAACACACACTGCAAATACTCACAACACAACCAAATACAGAAACGGGCTGCAAAAACAGAAACACACACTGCAAATACTCACAACACAAACAAAAACAGAAACGCTCTGCAAAAACAGAAACACTGAAAATACTCACAACACAACCAAATACAGAAACGGGCTGCAAAAACAGAAACGCACACTGCAAATACTCACAACACAACCAAATACAGAAACAGGCTGCAAAAACAGAAACGCACACTGCAAATACTCACAACACAAACAAAAACAGAAACGCTCTGCAAAAACAGAAACACTGCAAATACTCACAATACAACTAAATACAGAAACGCGCTGCAAAAACAGAAACGCACACTGCAAATACTCACAACAAAATCAGAAACACGCTGCAAAAACAGAAACGCACACTGCAAATACTCACAACACAAACAAATATAGAAAGGCACTGCAGAAACAGAAACACTGCAAATACTCGCAACCAAGAACAGAAACATGCTGCAAATACTCACAGCACAAACAAAAACAGAAATGTGCTGCAAAAACAGAAACACTGCAAATACTCACAATACAAACAAAAAAAAGAAACGCGCTGCAAATAGCACAGATCACAACTGTCACGCCCATGGACTATCTTCGTGTTTTGTTTTTCTCCCCATGTGCTCCCCGTGACCCAGTTTCTTCCTATTGTTGATTGTGTTAATTTGATTCCAGGTGTGTCTCATTAGTCCCCTCGTTTAGTCCCTTACTTAAGCTCTGTTCTGTTCTGTTTGCTTCGTCTTCTGGTCTGTGTTTGTGCTACGTGTATTGCGTTGGATGATAATTAAAGACTGTTTATTTGAATTGTACCCCACATCTCCTCGTTCCTCGCTCCACACAGTAGCAGCAAGCTTGACAACAACAGGGGAACCCCATAGATATGCTGTCTAATTCTTCAGCAAATAAACATCAACATCCAATTTCAGCATATACGAGAATCACTATTTTGCAAAGCATATATAATCACTGTGTAAATTTAAAACTTTATAAATTGTGTCATAAAATCATTCCTTATTTATGAATGTGTTTTTGAATACACGTGTGTGAGATATGTGTGTTTTAGGAGTGTGTTTTAAGAGTCACTGTTGACAATGAATTTAAATGAGGAAACGAACCTGTCAAGCAAGTATTTCGAGTCATCTGATGTCGACGTACAGGATGCTGAAATATAAAGAACAAAAGGGGTTCATATGTTCTCGTTTAAACATGCTTTACGTGGACATGAGAATGGTTTTGCCTATTTGTTTGTTGTTTACCACTGTTTTAAGTGATGCACAGCAAGGTAAGCACAGTTATAGCCTAACTTCTGATCGACAGATAGTTACAGACAAATGTAGACAATATGGAGCACCTAAAAGAGATAACAATTTACAATAAGGTTCCATTAGTTAATGCATTAGCTAACATGAACGAACAATGAACAATACATTTATTGCAGTATTTGTTCATCTTTGTTAATGTTAATGAAAATACAGTTGTTCACTGTTAGTTCATGTTAATTAACAGTGTATTAACTATTAACAAGCACATCTTCTGATTTTAACAAGTAAATGTTGAAATTAACATGAACCAAGATTAATAAATTCTGTAGAAGTAGGCTATTGTTCATGCTTCGTTTATTTTAACTAAAGTAATGAGCATTATTGTAAAGTCTTACCAGAAAAGAATATTATATATATATATATATATATATATATATTAATATAATATTTAGTGCGTTTGAGTTCGCTCTGAAAAGTTTTGCGATCTTCCGAGAAATTTTGCGAGAAAATCCAAAAACATTGAATTTTTATTTATTTTTTTCTTCTTCTCCCATCTCGCATTTTGGTGTTCCGTGGTTTTCATCTTAAATTTGGGCAGTTCGACCATGGTCGCATGTTGTTGTGTCTACTATTGTATTTTTTTTTTTTTTTTTAAAAACGACATCATCCAGTAATTTTACGGAAATATTCTCAATTCTCAAATATTCTCAATGCAATAAAGTGAAAAATTCAAAAATTCAAAGTGCAGGTAATACAGCTGTTAAAAGAAAGAAAGAAAGAAAGAAAGAAAGAAAGAAAGAAAGAAAGAAAGAAAATCATTTCGGAAAATTCACTCATATTAATACAAAAAGTGTCTCCTGTCATTGTTATTTGTGTTTTTTATCTTTCTCAGAGAAACACTACCTCCACTACATGTTTACAGTCATGATAAAAGCAGACACACTGCCAGTGTTCAGCGCTGTGGGTGAATCTGATGACATACAGATCTCTCACTACAGCATTGAAGAACAAGTCTGGATAAGAGACAATCTGACTGAAGACGACTGGAACAAAGCTCCTGAAGGGCCTCCTGAAACTACAGACTGGTATCTAGATCTGATCAAGATTCTGTCAAACTGCACTGAATGTTCTGGTGAGTTCAATGCTTTCTCTTCTTTATTATCAGATTATGAAATTATCATGTTACTTCATTACAATGTTTTGAAACTTTATCTGACTTTTTCACAACGTCTCATAAGCTGAATGAATAAGGTGTAATTACATTGAGCAGCCACAGTGTGTACTCACATCAGTAAATAGGCCTATGCATATATAGAAGTTTCTCATTATTGTTCTGTGATTGTAGATCTTTATGTTCTTCAGAGAATAATTGGCTGTGAACAGGAGAAACTATCTGATGGATCCGTGAATATGATGCCGATTGATGAATTTGGATTTGAAGGAAAGGATTATGGTGCAATTAATTTTGACACTGTGCAGTGGATTGATAAAAACCCAAATGTCAAAGAAACCAAAGTAAAGTGGAACCATCAAATAAAACTTCAAGCATTCCTCAAGAGCTGCCTGGACTGGATCTCCACCTTTAATAACACAAAAAAGAGTACGTTCTAAAATTTAATTAGCTCCTTGTTTGTGTGTGACACTACTTCTTTTTATATTTTAATGCAGAGGTGATTTAATAAATGACAGGTCAATAGTTATGAAGAGTTGCAAATGTAAAACTGTTAATTATTCTCATTAGAGTCATTGAAATATTCTTATCTGAACATGGTTTTCATTTAGTTTTCTGGGTTTGGATTCTTCATCAGCAGCCCTTCACAATGCTAAAACCCTTAATTTGGTTAAGTTATGAAAGTGTTTGATCATATATGCAAGTGTTTTCAATGCAGTTATATTAGATGTGTGTGGATGTCAGAAAATCTGATGCTTCATTTTGCATTAAATTACCAGTAAGTCAAAACTGTCACAATGGATCGCATGTCAGTTTTTAGGACAACATTTTTTCTCACATTGAGAGAGAATTCTTTGTAAATGTTAATTTGTCAATTGCATTATTTTCTGCTCCAGATTTACCAGAAGTTCACATATTTGCAAGGAAAGCTCCTGATGATGAAAGTAAGCTGGTTCTTAGCTGTCTGGCCACTGGTTTCTACCCCAGAGATATTGAGATGAACATCAGGTTGAACAGAATTAACACTGAGAACCAAATATCATCTGGAATCAGACCAAATGCTGATGAAACCTTTCAGATGAGAACCAGTGTGGAGATTGACAGAAACCACAAAGGATCTTATGACTGTTTTGTCATTCACAGCAGCCTGACAGAACCAGTTGTAGTAAAATGGGGTAAATATCACCATGAATACAGGTATATGATGAGAATTATGATTCTGTGACTCGTAACAATACATAAAGGTTATTTATATCACCACATCACATGTAACATGTTTTCTATAGCCATTCCAAGGTACAATTCATTAATAAATATCAAATATAATTTTGGTTTTTGTTAATATAAAAATATGGTTTTGTTTATTTGTTGTTTGATCATGTTTATTCTTAGTGATGCTAATATCTCTTTATTTTGATATAAAAATGGATTAGTAGGCTATATGAGGAAAACTTAAGCAAGCAAAGATTTAAAAACTATAGTTCAGTTTTAGTTTATGTTAATATTGTGTGATGTTAATGGATACACAACCTTATTGCAGTGTTGCAGATCCATTAAATAAAAAGCTTTCATGAACAGACTACCGTAAAATATCTTTGACTTTCACTACTAATCCTAATGATCCTTCACTGATTAGTAAAAATTCCCCTCGTGCTTTCTTATGGTTAATGGTTTCTCAATTCTCATCTAAGTATATTCTTCTTGATAATTATATTTATTTTTATCAAACATTTTATAACACACCACTGGATGATGTTAAGTTTTAAACAAAATGCTGCTTGTTTACAGCACTGATTTGTAAGCTAATAATGCAAGTATGCCCAGTTGTGTTGCATGCTGGTGTAAAGTATGTTTCTGGCTTAAACTTTACTATTCAGCTAAACTGTGCACATGCACATATATGTTCTTGCTTCATCCTAATAATAAATGCACGTCTTTTATTAAATGAAAATTAGTCTGTAAATGAATGCTTATTATAAATACTTGTATAATAATTTTTGTTTGTATTTATTATTTTTTTTCGTTCTGCAGATGGCAGATGTTCTGACTGTGAAGCAGAATCTCAGTGGCCTGTTACAGTAGGAATAGTAATATCAGCTGTAGTTGTAGTTGTAGTCCTTACTGTGATTCATCACTGCATCTACAAAAGGAAAAAGCAACATGGTGAGTATTAAATATTCAACATGATCATTGTTGCTTTAAATCTCATTTGGAAACATGTATTTTAAAATATATGAACTAGAAAAGGACAGTTTGACAGTATATGACAGTAGAAATATGCAAACATTGTGATAGAGATTTTGATGATGATGAGATGTTTATCAAACAAATGAAGTGTGACATCTGTGCAGCTTGACATAAACGCGCTGTATGTCCTCAAGATGAGGTTTTTCTACTGTATCTGCTGTATCTTTCCCAGGTCTGATGAGAAATTATCTGTATTATGGTGGAGTGACTGAGCATCTTCAGATCCCCAATCCAGCGTTTGATGAAGCGTCTGATCAAGATCTCAATACAGACTAGACTGAGATGAGAACAAGTTCACAGGTACTAAATGAAAAGCTCTAATTTTCCAGCTGTTTTCTGCAAAAAGAAAGAAAGAAAGAAGAGTTATTTATTAAGAATATATTATATTTTAGTTATTTATTAAGAATATTTAGTCTAGGTTTATTATGTTCTTATTGCTCAGTTGAACTATGACACTATCTGTCACATTTGAGAGTTTCTTGAAATATTTCAAAGGATCAAGAACACATCTTTGGTTCAAAGTTCTGAACAAACTAGAATGTTCATTCAAAGTTATCTAATGTTCTAAAAATGTTGGCGCAAAAACATTATTTATGCATCATTCAAGGAACTTTTTTTTTGGAAATGTTTCTGTTGGATGTTTTTACAATAGTAATATTTAAAAATTGAATGTTACTACTTTAAAAAAACAAACAAACAGAATGTTTGGAAGTAGCATTCCCAATGTTTGCAAAATGATCAAATGGAATGTTCTAAAAATGTTTTTAAAACAATACAACATGTTAACATGCAGAAATATTGTTTTGAAATTTGAATTTAATTCTTGTTTCTGGTCTTATTGTGAATGATTCACCAGTTTAAATCTACAGAAAAAAAAAAAAAAACTGGTTAGTGTTTGTTGCTTAAACGAACAAAATTGAGCCTTTTTTGTAATATTTTTTTCATCAGTCGTGGTTAAAGTCTACAGGGTAAAGGTCCTTCCTTTCAAATGACATTTTTTGAATACTCCTGTTTTAAGAGTTGTTTTTTTTTTTCTTTTTAGTTTTTGTGTAAAACATTGTCTTGGGTGTGGGAACCTTTTGAGTGTGTTTTTAATATTCTTTGTAATGTTTACTTTATTATGCTGCATCATGATTAGCTCAGCTACAGGAACACTATAGTGATACAGGGATCCTGTAACTTGGCTAATCATGATCATGGTGTTAGCAATCTAAAGGTCATCATTTGATTCCCAGCAATCAAATGTATAGACTGAATGCAATGTAAGTTTTTCTTATAAAAGTGTCTGACACATGCAATACATGTCGGTTTGGACAATGTGTTGCATTCAGTGTGCAATATAAGAAATAAATGTCTTAAGTGTGAGCGTGTGTTTATGTATTGGACATGATGCAGCATCTTCACCGTTATCAGACATTTCTCTCAGAATATATGAATGCAATGTTTTAGGTAGTCAAAGGAAATCAAATATAAACTTGAATCAAATAACCACTGAAGGATGTTTATTTTAAAAGTGAATAGCAAAAATATAAATAAATAAAATAATAATTTGTATCATATCTCCTAACAGACATCAAGAAACATTGTTAAATGTCATCATTCATCTCCTGTTTAATGCTGAGTGAGTTTCAAGTTTGTTGATTTTGGAAGATTAGATGTTTTTTTTTTTTCTTTCTGGTCTTCTGTTAAACAAGATTTGAGTTACAGTGGTGTTTGTGTCATGATGGAGGCCCGTCTGATGAGGAAGATTCTGATTGCAATGACCAAAATGCATTACATAACACATTTAGTAGATATATATTAGATATAACATACAATAATTCATTTACTTCAAGATAATTAATACATATTTGGTTGCTTACCGCACTGAACATAGAGTATATACACCAAAAAAATAAAAATGAGTGTAAAAAGAAAGTCCATTTCAACATTTTTACAGGCACTGCCGGCTGCGCCCGCACGCGTCCTACAGCGTCATTCCAAAGCCACTTTATTAATTAAAAATCAGATTCTTCACAATTCTGGCCATTCTTCTTCTTCTTCTTTCTTTAAGTCTCAAATCACGTACTTATGCACTATTCTATGACATTTGTAGTATAAATAGTGCGAGTAGTGTGTTCACACTGAAAATTCCAAAAATAAAAAGTGCACTTTAAATACCCGGATGATGCACTTAAATAACCGAAAAAATGAAGTGTGGATTGAACACTTTGTTTTTTTTTTTTGTTTTTTTTTTTTATTATGCTTTAAACAACAAATACAGAACAATACAACAGACATTACAAAGCCAGGGAAACATAGGAGAAAAGAAAAGGAGAAAAGAAAAAAAAAAACACAAAATTAAAAATTAAACAAAAAATAAATAAGAGACTAGTCAAAACCATGCATGACCTTTACATTACTCAAATATTTTGAAGGCATGACACAAACGGACAGTTTTGATTGCCTTTCTATTAGTACTACTTTGAATAGTACAAAAATAGTTTTCCAGTTCTTTATAAAACACTGTAAAACAGGGTTTTTTGTTTGAAAATTTACACTTATGAATGTGAAACTTAGCTAATAAAATATATAGATTAATAACAAAAGCTTCGTTATTCACATTATCTTGATTAAAAAAACCAAAAACTATACTTTCAAAATGTAAATTACAATTAAAGAGTACCTTTTCTGTGATAAACACAGAGACATCATACCATAACTTTTTAACATAACTACAATGCCAGAAGATGTGGGGTACAGTTTCCAAGTGCAAAGAGCAAAAAGAGCAATTAACATCAATATCCTTCTTAAACTTACTAAGAAAATGTTTAACAGGATAGAATTTATGAATAATTTTGAAAGAGATTTCTTTTACCTTGTTTGTAACAAAAAAACTTGAGGTAATAACCAAACACTTTCCCACTTAGGGTTTCTAACAAATTTAGCCCAATAAGCAATAGAGCTAGGCTTGGTAGCAACCTCCTTCAAAAATAGAGAGCGAATAGATCTGTTATTTTTAGTCTGTGAAAAACAAATTTTACCACATATTGTATCAGCTAGATTAACTATGGGCATATCAACCAATATCACATCTCTATATAAGGAAACAATACCAGAATTAATTGCAGAGAAAACAAGAGAGAATTCCTTGGGAGTCACAGGAAAATTAAAATGTACAAGAAACTCATCATATGTCATAAGATACCCTTGAGTGTTAAACTGATGAGATACTAAAATAATACCCTTATCAAACCAGCTTTTCAAAAAAATACTATTGTGCTTATACAGAATACAACGATTGTTCCGAATAAAATAACGCTGCGGAGAGAAATTGTGCTTGTAGATTGGATAGAACACTTCGTGCACTCAACTGTCGCAGCTTTAATTACGTCGCGAAGGGGGAGGGGCTATCAGACTCCGATTATTAATGACAAAATCACCTTATACAAGTCATACACTACATGGTTGAATATATAGTGCATAAGTACATAGTGTATAAGTGCATAGTGTATAGTCTGTCATTTGGGACGCAGGTTTTCTTTCTTTCTTCCTTCTTTCAATTTAGTGGCGCTTGGCAAACCAACTTATAGTGCATTTCTGCAACCTACTGAGATGGAGTGTGGAGCATCAATGAGGAGTGTAATATAGGTTATAAAATAAAAAGAAGAAAATAATAACGATGATAATAATAATAATAATAATAATTTACTAAATTCTAACCCTAATTTTGTGACCTTTACAAATTCTAATATTATCTTGAAAACTTGTGATGAATTTCTTAATAAATTCTGAATCGACAAACCACTTATACATATTGAATTGATATGATTTTCTAGTATTAACCTTTCATTTTTATATCTGATGCATTCTAACAGAACGTGCTGTACTCTGGTTTTTTACAATTATTACATAAACCTGACTCATATTTCCCAATAATACTTAAGGAATGCTTGAGAGGAATATGTCCTATACGGAAAAGTGAAATAACCACATCTTCCCTTCTATTTCCACATACCTCTCTTTTATGACCACTTCTCTTTGAATTCTGTACAAATGTCTTCCCTTTCACTCCTTATCACATCTCTCTTGCCAGAAGCCTTTTATTGCTCTTTTGATTCTTAGCGAAAAGTGAAGAATCTTCTTCTTTTGCATGTTAATGGTTGGCAAACCTCCCTCTGTACACTACTCCCTCTGACTGGACTGGAGTGTGAAGCAGTTAATAGATGAAGGAGAGTAGATATAGCATAATAATAATAATAATAATAATAATAATCATAATCATAATAATTTCTATATGTTAGGTTTATGTCCTGTTGAGTTTCCTGTTTGCCCTTATTTGGTTTAGTTCCTGTTCTCATTAGTTAATCATCATTCATTCTGATCACCTGTGTTAATTAATCTTCTTGTTTGCTCCTTTGTTCCCTGTCTTTATAAGCCTTCAGTTTCTGTCTAGTCTTTTTCTCGGATTAATGTTATTTTCAATGGAATTCGTGTGTTGATGACTATTAAAAGAATCTTTACGTCTGCTCCTTCTTTGTGCGCATTCTCTACAACCACGACCCATGACAGAATCCGAGAACCAAAACAGAAGTAAACGGCGCTCCCTTTTCCCCGTTTTTTAAAAGTTTTTGTTCGCCCATTTTCCTCCTCCCCGCGGCATGGAAGTCACCGATCTGTTCTCCGTCCTAGCCCGCCTGGATCTCCCGTTTGTGGAGTATGCACGGGAGTTCTGCGGGCTCGCTGTGTGTACGGCTCTCGACGATGCCACGCTAAACTCTCTGTTCTGGATCGGGGCCCATTACTATCGCCCCGTGGACCTCCCAGACACCACAGGACTGAGCTGGAGGGAAGGGATCCTCCGGCGTCTGGAGCGTGTCCAGTATCCATGGCCATAGTGGCCAGGCCAAGGCCACGGAGGCGGATCCGCCATGGCCCCCCGGGTCTGCCTGATCTGCCCTGGAGGCCTCTCCTGTGTTCCTGCCCTGCACCAGCCTCCAGGGCACCCGCATTTTGTTTCCAATCATAGGATGCACAGGTGGGATGTTTGCAGTTGTGTCCAGGAATAAAATGTGGAACAGATGAAGTTCAGAGGGCACAGCCAAATTACACCTAACCATCTGTTAACAAGTTCTGTAGAAAATTCTGGTACCTGTATACAGATATACTAGCCTAGAAACTGAAGCAGTTCATTTAGAGAGGAAAAAATAAAAACTACTACCATTTATTTTATTTTTTTTTCATAAAATTCAAATGATGTAATCAACTCAGTAAGTGCCAGTTTTTCTGACATCAAATACACATTGCAATGTATCTGAATACAATGCTTTTTTTTTTTTTTTTTTTCTGAAAATATGACCATTATCACATCTCTTCAGAACAAACCAGGCCAGGGTTTGCAGTGTAGCTGCAATACTAAGATCTCCTCATATTGCATTCCTCTCCCATAATAGTGCTTGGCACAGAAACATCTTTTTACAACTCTCAACTTCTTTCTTTATATACAGTATATAAACATATCTACATTTTTACACGATAATGTATAAAGATGTAAGTGCAAATACAATATGCCTGCATGAGCTGCATTGCTGTTTAAATAACTGGTGAACAACTCTATATATTATTTTATTTATTTTTTTTTTTTGTTGGGGAAAACCCATTATTTCACATCCTGTGCAGTGATATTTTCCGCCATACAAATGTGCAAATATAAGGTTATGAAAACAAACCTAGTAATAGCTTCAAACACCGCATCAGACTGATTCTGCCTCCTGTTTGCGTTCTGGTGGTCATTTCTCTCATATATTTAGGCCCGATTTCACAGACAGGACTTAAACGAAGCCAAGATTAGGCCATAGTTCAATTAGAACATTTAAGTAATTTAAAAAAAAAAAAAAAAAACATGCTTAGAAAAAACATTACTGGTGTGCATCTTGAGGCAAAACAAAGGCACTGATATATTTTAAGATCAGTCAGTGCAAGTTTCTTTCAGTTGAAACAGCTCAGACTTACATTTTAGTCTAGGACTAGGCTTAAGCCTTGTCTGTGAAACCGGGGGACATAAATTTTGTAACAGAGCATCCTTGTCTCACATTTTTGGCTTCAAGTAAAGAATCTTGATCTTTTTCTGGACCGTTTGGCAAACCAGCTTAATCTGCCTTACCGACACAACTGGACAATACTGCAATGTTCAATACAAAAGAGCCTCTAGCAGGGTTTTCAATCTCTGTAAGCTGCTGAGCCATGATAAAGATTAAAAATGTGCTCTTTCCTTGTAAAATTCATTCTTATTTTCAGACTAAAAAAATGTAGAAACTGAAATTAATAATGATTCACAAAATAATCAAAGACCATGTAATGTTACATAAATCTTTTATTGGCATTTGCTTTTGAACATTATTGTAAAAATGCAGGTTATAGAAAAGACGTGGTTTCTATAGCAACAGACTGTAAATATATTGCTTTGAATCTCTTAACATTGAGTCTTATATTCAGAGCATATCTATATTTACATTTGCAGATTACAACACCACCCCAAAATATTAGTCTTCTCAGTGGCTTTCTATGCTCCTGATGACAACGGCAGGTCAGATCAGTTTCATCCATACTGAAAATAATCTGCTCCCTTTTACAGCACAAGACCAGCCAAAATCCACCACGGCCCTCTGTGTGAGCAACCCTCAAAATAACTGAGTGAATCTCACAAAAACTGTCCAAGAATAAAAGGTATATATTCACATAAATATAATTCATACTACATTTTCACATAATTAAAATATTTTGTGACTATGACATTACTTTCATGACAATTAATTACATTAAAAAAACCCTCCTATTTTTCAGAAAATAATGCAAAAAATAATAAATATTATAAAAAAAAAATGAATTGTTAAACACATATCATGATACTATTTGGGGTACTAATTGTAATTTTTTTGTAAAAAAAAAAACAAAAAAAAAACATATATTAAATTAATAAATTTAATAAATAAATAAATAGAAAACAAAATAAAATAAAAAATAATAGTATTAATAAAAAATATTTGGTATATCATGGTAGTATTTGCTGTACTGAATTTAATTTTACAAAATAAAAAATAAAATCAAACCTAAAAAAATTAAATCAAATTATTAAAAGTTATTTAAATTGTGAACTATACATATAGTAGTACTGAATTAAAGATTATATAATAGAACAAAAATAAAATAATAAATGAATTAAAATAGAATTTAATTAAATTAAATAAAGAAATATTTTTTGTCTAAATGGACATTTTTCATTACTTATTCACTTATTACTCTTTGGGGTGAAATGTGTGACCCAGACATTTGTTGTACTTAATTTAATTTTATAAAATAAAATACCAAAAAAGGGGGAGGTTTTTTTTTTTTTTTTTTTTTTTAAAGAAAAGAAAAAACAAAACAAAAAAACAATTGTATCTGGTACAGGATGTTTTTCATTTATTTATTTATTTATTTATTTATTACTCTTTGAGGTGAAATGTGTGACCTAGACATTTTTTGTGAGATTCAGCCAACTTTGATCCCCATCTCTATCTGTGAACGGCAGCATGTCACAAAATAACACAAGTATCATAGATATATTTATATAAGAAAAGCAGTGTGTGTTCAGTCACAGCACATTCAGGCGAGCGCTCGCTCTTCTGTGTCTGTGAATGAATGTGGCAGTGGAGAAACTGATGAAGTTCTGTATTTCACAAATACTGTCAAATACTGCGGCCTAAAACTCACGCTTTCCTGAGCTGATCGTTTACAAACCCACAATTCCCGTTAAATCGAGGTATCAGGACGGATGAAATCAACTCAGATTTGACATCAGATCCCATGGGTTCATAGCTGCAGCTAAAGGCTTTTAGAAAACATTTGACCATATTAAAATCTCCTCATATTGCATTGCTCTCCCATAATAGTGCTTGGCACAGAAAGCCACATTTCTTTACAGATATAAACGTATCTACATTCTTACACGATTCTTACAATGTACAAACAAAGATGTAAGTGCAAATACAATATGCATGCATGAGCTTCAGTACAGCGAGCGAGTGAAGGGCAAAAACTCCACGAAACGAACATCTTCAAGAGCCTCAGCGCTGAGAAATAATACTGTCAGCTCACAGGAACCATCACGCCACTGCATGTCACTGGCAGAATGAGCTCCAATATCAAACATCCAAATAAATCATAAAGAAAACCCCTCAGCGTGACCTCAGAATAACAGGATTCAGTATAAAGAGAGTACTTGGCTCTATATGACATCATCATGACCTTTGACACTGGTGTGTTTGTTCGTTCACTCTCAGTTAGGGCCGGGCGATATATATTATGTTTATAAAACATCATTTATAATATTACTTTATTTTATAATGTTATTTCACCTTCAAGTTTCATTTCTGATTTGAACTTCAGTAAAAGCAAGTAAGTTTGATTCATCTCCATGTATAAGTTCAAACGGTCTGTTTCAATTAATCAGTTCAAATGATTCAATGATTCGTTTGCATGCTATATTTGCTCTTGTGTTCATAAAATTTCGTAAACTGAAGCCAAGATAATTATATTATTTGGCCATTAAGTTTATGATTTTAATTTCATTAGTAGTAAAACGCAATTAGGTTTGATTCATTTCCATGAATCATTTCAAAATGTCTATAATCTGAATCAACTTTAGGAGACAAAAGTTTTGGGAATGACACAAAAACAGCCTATAAAAGCAACTTCTCCCAACCATCCAAGAACTGTTTGGTGATGAACAATGCCTTTTCCAGCATGACTGATGGAGGTCTTGTAAAAGAAGGGTCAACAAATATTGAGTCTTTGAATAAACAATGTAATTGTCAATAAAATCCTTTGACACTTATGAAACATAATTTATGCACACTTATACACTTACACTTATATACTTGTAATTATACTTCAGTATACCATAGTAACATCTGACAAAAAGATCTAAAAACACTGAAGCAGCAGACTTTGTGAAAATTAATATTTGTGTCATTCTCAAAACTTTTGGCCATGGCAGTATAGGCCTGATAGAAATATGAGCTAGTAGAGATTATGATGTTGTTGTTTGAAAATTGTATTTTATTTGATGCACAAGAACTAAGATTATAACAATTATGCATAGCAAATGAATAAGGAGTGTGACAGCTTGACGAACATATTTCCATGATATTGGTATGTACTTCCCTAGTAAAAAGTAATATATTTAAAATACATTTATTTCATACTAAGTACTGTTCAAATCTATTAACATATTTACTGACAGATAACTCAGACACCTACTGATATAAAAATTATAATTAAACTTTATTTGGAGTACTACTTGGGCACAATGCACATTTCTTTATAGTAAGTCTAAAATGTGTTTTAATGTCACTTTTGATGAGGATTGTATGAACTTTGAATAATATCAGTCAGTGTAAGATGTAAGACATTTAAAGTGCACCTGAAGTATACTTGCAATAGTTCCACTTTAGGACAATAAAATAGACTAAGTATATTGGACTTCAGCACTACTTCTGCACAATTAAGTACAAAATTAGTTGTTCCAATTTAGCAGACTATGTATACCAGTTTAGTATACTAAAATACAATTGCAGTGTGTTTAATTAAGTACATAAATATAAAAATGTATTTGTAGTATATTTAGCATGAAATAAATGTATTTCAAATACATTTAAGTATATTTATTTTTCACTAGGGTTGACAAGACATTTTATATTACCTGCTGCATTTTTTTATCTATTTATTTTAGGGCTGGATGATGACACTGAATGTAAAGTGAAAATCAGGAGAGGTGTGCAGTTATGACTGTAATAGTGGCGAATGGTATTATAAGAATATAAATCATTGTTTTCACACACTGTATCTCTCCATATCACAGTCATGTACAGGTTTGTAGTCCAGTATTTGATGTGTTTTGAGTGCTGATGGATTTACAGCTTGGATTGGGATGCGAACAGTTTGTGGTTTATAGGTACTGATAAGAAATGCTATTTATTTTCTTGGACCGTATACTGAATAACTGTAGCATGTGATCCCAGTTAAGCTTTTTCATTCACATTTCTCACGTAAATGTTTGCCATTTTGGATCATTTTAAAAACAAATGAACTCTGTTCTTCAGTTACTCTCTCCATTCTTCAAAGAATTGTTTTTTTTTGTTTGTTTGTTTTTGTTTTTCCACTCAATCATCAGTGATATCTGCTTCAGTATTTCTTGCCCTCAGCTGTTTCTAATGTCTGTTTATGGGTCACCTCAACTTAATCATGACCCTGTTAATTATGTTCCTTTATGCTAAGATGAAATATGACTGCGTCAAACTTCACGTTTGAAAGTGTTTTTTTTTGTTTGTTTTTTTGATGATCTGGATTATAGAGTTGGTGTATTAATTATGCTGCATTTCATACTTTCAGGTGAAGCTGTTTATTAATGTAAAAACTATCTGAAGATATTGAGCAGAGACTGATCTAGGGACTTTCTATTGAAATGATTGTTCTTAAATGTATTTTCACTGACTGCTTACACAATGAATATGGTGTGTAATTCAGTCAACTTGAATCAAGTTCATTCAACTTTCTCTGTGTTGGGTTACTAAATCATACATTATGTTGTATGTTGTTGCTTTTGCTTGAGTTGAAGACAAATTTAGCATGCAAAGCAAACTGTAGCTAGTAGTTAGCCAGCCCATAGAAAGATGTTGGGGATGTGATTGCATTTGCAGTATCTGAACAATTTTTGAGTGCAGACAATCACACAATTTCAAAACAGGTCAAGTCAATATCCACAACCAGATATGGACCAGCAGGAATTAAAAAGCAATGTGAAATATCAGAGAGGTGTAGTTTTAATACATAAAAAAAAAAAAAAATTTTTTTTTGCAAATTTAGCTGTTGTGTACGTTAAAAAAAATTATTTAACAACAGTGAAAGACAACAAACAACACAGCATATTATGCTGCCTTCACGCCATGTTGTAACATTCTACTCTATCCAAATAATGTGTTTCTATGGCAACACTATCAACGGCAAAGCCCTCACGTGCTCCTGAACTCGTAATTACAACTTGTAAACTTGTAACTCTCAGAACGTTCTGTAAGTTGTAATCAGGAGCATGTGAGGGCTTTGGCGTTGATAGTGTTGCCATTGAAACACATTATTTGGATAGAGTAGAATGTCACGTGTTGTCATCTCGGAATTACGACATGGCATGAAGGCAGCATTACACAAAGTGCAGTTTTTACTCATACTGAAGTAGCATTGTTAGCGTAAACATTTTCAAAAATAACACAGAACTATGCAAATGACAGCGAACCATGCATTCCCTGAAACGATTGTAAAGTGCATTTTGTAACAAGGAATCACCATGGAAAAGCCAAAAGGCAGACACACATAGCTGCAAATAGATGGGAAAGAATTAATTAAATATATTTCTTAATACATTGCACAATTTACACCAAAACCAAGATTGTAAAAAAACTGTGCAAAAAACTATTGTAAAAAACTATAAAAAACTTAAAGTGCTTAAACTTAAAACTTAAAGGGGGGAGGGGGGAGGGGATCTGTAATATGTATTACTGTTATAACTTCTTGTTGGCCTGTAATCCTAATGAAAAAGGTAATACTGCAAAAAATAAAGTTACAAATGAATAAGCATAATGAACTGGTTTTGTTTTTTCTGTAGTTCGTGCAGAGTGAGTGAGTGACATACTGTGTCGTTAAAACAACAGACATGATGGTATCATAGACGACACATCCAGGATCCTGCTTTTCACTGAAGAACGTGAATATCAAGTGGAGATCCATGGATCATCTGCACCAGTGTTTCTGATTCACTGCTCTCATGTGAATCACTTGCGGTCAGGAGATTCGCTGACCATGAGGTAATGTTTTCACGATGTTCTGTGGTGGAACCATTATAGTTCATCTAGCATAGAGATGATACAATATATTATTAGAAAACTTTAGCATTAACATCAGCTCATGCTGATTTCATACCTATTCAGTATGTTATACATTTCTCTTGATAAAACCCATTCATGAGCATATTAAACTCATAAGCCTTTAAGGTACTAGATTTTACAGCATGGTCTTCATATTTAAACACTGAATAAATATTACATTAAATAATTCATCTCAGGTTAAAGACAAATGAGACTGAGAAAAATTGCATTTGAAACATTATAATTATAATGTCTGTCATGTTTGCAGTTGTTGGATGGCCGAGTGTGACTATTCATCAAAAATATCTATTTTTGCGTATAATATGGATTTATATGAGGGCAAGTAAATAATGACAATTTTCAGTTCTGGGTCAATTATTCCTTTAATTAACATAAACTCACCACTGAACCTTCTGTTTGTGTAGATTAAAGTCATGATGCATAGAACTGCAATCACAAAAGTACCTGCAGCTACTGCTGCCCAATAATGATGTCTAGATTCCAGACTTCCATCTGCAGGGAAAAAAATAAAAAATAAACATACAATGTTCTAATTCTATACTCTATAAATTCATGCAACGAGTAAATACTATGTCTTGAGAAATTCTGAGCTGCCAGTTGGAGTAGGAATCTACTGTACAACAATTTTGCACACAATATTAAAATATGGTCATATTTACCCCATGATGTTGTTAATGTCTGATTGCTTTGCAGGACATGACACTCATAATGTTTCTCATCTCTGTGTATCTTCACACTGGTTCTCGTCTGAAAGGTTTGGTCACCATTGGGTCTGACTCCAGTAGAGCTGAAGGGTTGGAATGTAATGTTGTTTAGTGTGATGTTCATCTCTATGTGTTTAGGGTAGAAGCCAGTGGCCAGACAGGTCAGAATCAGCTCGCTTTGGTCATGAGGAGCTGCAGATGTAAACATGTGGAGAGCTGGAGGAGCTGCAATAAGAAGCACATCACGAATAAAGGATATTGGAACCACTCAGATAACACCTGATCCTGAACAAAAAGACAAATGATTGAGTTCAAAACACTGAAGTCATCAGAGCAACACATACTGTTTATCGAAGCATTAAATGTAGAGATCCAGTGCATGCAGTTGTTGAGGTATGATTGGAGATACTGATTGCGAAATCCATCAGTATCCCATTTCATTTTGGTTTCTTTTGCCTTTGGACTTTTATCAATCCACTGCATTGTGTAATAATTAAAGACAATAAAATCCTCTCCATCATATCCATACTCATCAAATGCATTCACATTCATCACTGCTCCATCTGGACGTTTGTCCACCTCACAGCCGACTCTCCTCTGTAGTGTGTGGAGGCCTAAACATGTAAGTTAATAAATAAATAAAATAACAACATAAATGATTAAAATTTAAAAAATAGGTTACAATTTCAAAAATACAGTGGCCCATAAAAGCATTTGAACACTTAAAAATATATTAGTGTCATTCCAATAAAACCCAGTGAATTCACCGTCACATGTGGAGCTTGTGCAGTTTGCCAGAGTGTTCACCAGATGTAGAAACCAGTCTCTAGAAACATCCATTACTTCAGCATCTCTCCAGATTTCTGCATCCAAACAGTCTCTTTTCCAGGTTCCTTCTTCATTACTGTAGCGAGAGATCTGTCTGTCATTACACACACACACTGCACTGAACACAGGACCGGAGAACCCATCAGGTTTGGTGAGCACGGTGTAAACAAACTGGAGATAGTGTCGCTCTGACGAAAGATAAATGCAAGACAATAAAGGTGTTAAAGACATGTCAGCATTACATATGTGACCCTGGACCAGAAAAGTCATAAGGGTCAATTTTTTGAAATTGAGATTTATACATCATGCCAAATGAAGTTCTTGGCAATTCATATTACTAATCAAAAGTTGTGTTGATATATTTACATTAGGAAATTTACAAAATATCTTCATGGAACATGATCTTTATTTAATATCCTAATGATTTTTGGCATAAAAGAAAAATTTATAATTTTGACCCATACAGTGTATTTTTGGCTATTGCTGGTTTTGTGTATGGGTGCAGCTCAAAGGACCGAGCGGCGTGACCAACTCGACAGCACATGGAGGACGTGTTTGCAAGCGCCACCGAACTGACTTTAATAAATTTACAATACTATAGTCCTCTTGAGGAGCACACCCAGCTTCTAGTACATATTTTTTATTTTATAATTTAGGCCTATTCAGGGATGTGCACAGACATTTTGAGGAGCAGGGGCTCAAGTGGAAAAAAGGGCACTTCTCATATTTATTTTAATTTTTTTTCTATACAAAACGTTAATATATTAGGGGTGTGTGATATTGACAAAAATATAACAATATTTTCTGGGATTTTATCGATAACGATAATTAGACAGTATTTTGCTGAGTGTGTTATTGTGCTCATATCTTAAGGAAAACCTATTCTGTCAGTTCACAGCAGTGATAGAAATTAATCTTTTCCAATAAGTTTAATTGATTTTTACCTTTTATGGTAATTTTTACCTTTATAAAGCCATTTTTCTAAAAGTGTGTATCATCTTTTCAGTCAAATTCTTAAATTAAATCAGTCAATTTGGGCTGTTACCAAGCATATTAAATCAGTATTGACAAAATTAATCTTTGCAATGCAGAGAAAACACAAAAGCTGCATCTGGCATTTAGACGCATTTACACACTGTTTAATGCAGGACATAAATGTATTTAACCTGCAGTTACAAATGCATTAATACTGTTTTGATATTTTAAACATAAAATGTTGAATACTGATATTTGAAATTATTTTTAAAACATGAAAAGATAATGTGTTTTTCGAACCACCAAGCATGAGAGCATGTTCTAGTACACACCTAAAACGAAATCAAGACTTTGTAAAAGAGCATAATAGGACCCCTTTAAGTAATCTTTTGACCATTATGTCTCTTTCTTTTTTTTCTATCAATGCCAGAGGTATTCGTGATATCTTGAAGAGAAAAGCTTTATTTTTGTATTGCAAATAGAAAGGTGTAGATTTTTGTTTAATTCAGGAAACGCATGCATGTTCTTCAGATGCTGTGTTTTGGAAAAATCAGTGGGGAAAGCAGATTTGGTTGTCATTTGGCAGCAACCGCTCAGCGGGGATCGCTATTTTACGAGATAAATTTTCAGGGCAAATTTTAAACTACAAAAAAAGATGATTGTGGTAGATGGATATTACTTGTGTTAGATAAGGATAACAAACAGTTTGTATTAGTCAATTGTTATGCTACTAATAACAAAGTGAACAACGATATAACTTTTTCAAATATTGAATCTAGGATTCAGCATTTCATTTCCCTATATCCTTCAGCCAAAGTTATTTGGGGAGGAGATTTCAATACTGTGTTTAATAAAACCATTGATAGATGGCCTCCTAAAACTAGACCGGGCCCTTCTAGTGAACTGGATAATGTATGTTTAAGATTGGGTCTTACTGATGTGTGGCGATGGAAGAATCCAGACAGGGAAGAATATACATGGAGTAATAAGGACTCATCTCTTCATTCTCTTATCGACTACTGGTTAGTGTCTAGTGATTTAACTAATAATGTGACCTTCTGTATTGATAGAACCTTGCATAATGACAGATCATAAAGGAATATTTATAAAAAATAAATACGGTACAAGATAAATCAGTCAAAAACTATTGGAAATTAAATAACAAATTGCTTGAAAATGAATGTGTAAAGGAAAAAATAAAGGTATTATTGAAAATAGATAGAACAATTGCAGATTTAGTATAATCATATGGAAAATATTGGGAATTAATGAAGTTTGATATTAGGACAGCATTTATTAATCAAGGAAAATTGGAAACAAAAACAAAAAAAAAATTAAAGAAAAAAATTAAAGAAAAATCAAAAAAATCAATTATTGAGAATATTTTTAATTTGTGTAAAAAGAAAAAGGAAGCTTTGACTGATTGTGAGTTACATTAGAATTATTGCAAATTGAATTAGATCAGATCTATGAGGATAAAGCAAGAGGAGCATTTATCAGAACTAGACTTAAATGGTTAGAAAATGGGGAAAAAAAATACTAAATATTATTTTTTTTTTGGCCTTGAAAAAAGAAACAGTGATTTTGCCTCAATCTCAAAATGAATGATTAACAATAATTTAGTAGACAATTCCTCAGTTATTTCAAAATATGTTGTTCAGTTTTTTTTAGTAATTTGTATTCTCCCATATCAGCTTCTTCTGACATTGGTACTTTTTTAAACAGCTTGATCAGTGATACCAAAAAAATAGACCAGAACTTTCAGAATATTTGTGATAAAGAAATAGACATTGAAGAGTTGAATGAGTGCATTAACTTATTAAAGAATAACAAATCTCCAGGCAATGACAGGCTAACCGGAGATTTTTATAAGACTTTTTCCAAAGAACTTTCTCCCTTTTTATTATTAGTGCTTGTAGAACTAAAACTATGAATCACCAAAATGGTGAATTGCCTGTTTCATTAAAACAAGGAGTTATAACACTGATTCCCAAGCCTAATAAAGACGAGTTATTCATTCAAAATTGGAGGCCTATTAGTTTGCTAAATAATGACAGTAAATTGTTTGCAATGATTTTTGCTAGAAGACTGAAACAAGGTTTAGACAAAATGATATAGAACAATCTGGGTTTATGCAAGGCCGTCATATCAGGAATAATATTCCTGTCATAGATATGATTGATTATAATCACTTTATTGAGGATGATAGTTTTATTTTATTTATTGATTTCTATAAAGCATTTGATACGGTGATTCATAGTTTTATTTTCAAAGTTATTAAATTCTTTGGTTTTGGAGATATGTTTTTGAAAGCAGTTAAAACATTATATAGTGGGTGTAATAGTTCTGTCAAACTTGCTCATGGTACCTCACAAAGATTTGATATTCATCGTGGCATTAGGCAAGGTTGCCCTCTCTCTCCTTTTTTATTTTTGTTAGTCACTCAAGTTTTAGCATCGCATATGAAAAGAAATCAATTTAATGGTATCACAGCTTTAGGTGTACAATTTAAACTTAGCCAGTTTGATGATGACACTGCAGTTTTTTTAAAAGATAAATTTGAAGTACCAAAAATAATTAGATATATTGAGGAATTCACTGGTGTTTCAGGCCTTAAAATGAATTTAGATAAATCTGTATTATTTCCCCTCAAAGACTGCTCCTCTTCAGAAATAGAGAATATTCCAGTTAAACATAAATTAACATATTTAGGTGTAATAATTTGTAAAAATGAAAAACAAAGGAGTTGTTTGAATTGTAAAGAACAACATATTATAAATTAGTTTATTTTGCTAGGAAAATTCCATATACATAAGAAGAAGTGGGCTCAATGTAAACCAAACTTTGCACATTTTATAAATGACTTTAAATTATATGTAAATCTCTTGGAACAAAAAAAAAAAAAAACACTGAAAATGTAATGCTCTGAAAACACTGAAATTTCTGTAATTCTCTTCATTTCTCTCCTTTCTTTTGTCTCTGGCAGCTAATGTTTATTTGATCATGTTAATATGTAATACCTCTTGTTCTTGTGGCATTGAATAAAGCATTGAAAAAGAAAAAAAAGAAGAAGAAAAAAATAAACGTACGCAAGCTGCGCAGGGCCCCTGAAACACCAGGGGCCCCCCTTGCTCTCAAAGATGATTTAGCTTTAGTTTCGTGTTTGAATTTGGCCAGCGTTTAAGAAAACATGAATGTTCATTTCTTTAAATATGGTGCGCTGTCGCCCTTTCTACTTAAAAATCATTCAAATCATGTAACGTGAATGTCAAAACAAAAACAAAACAAAAAAAAAGAGAAAAGAGTTGAAAGCGTCCCGAGCCGCGGAAGAGTCTCAAGCGCATTCCGCGAGCACGATTCGAGACAGAGTGAAACATGAACAAAGGGATTTCATAACTCGCCCCCACCCCCCGCCGACATAGTTTTGCGTAGGGCCCCCAGAAGTGTAAGATCAGCACTGTTTCTCACGAGCGCATGCATGTAACCACCGTAACCACTACACACGGTTGTAGTAGGCCTACCTTTCCTCTTTGCAGCAGTGCAGTGATGGTTTCCGCGCCAAGTCTATTTTGTTGTGTTAAAGTTGTTCATTAAAGCATTATTCATGGTGAAAATGAACTGATACGAAATGTATTTAATACACCATAAATGCACATTAGAGTCTGTCTTTCAGAGTCAACACGTAGCTTTCTCAGCTATACAAGTAAAGCAAGGATAAATACCCTACACTTTTAGATAGGCTAAACCAACACGTTCAGATTGCATTCGTGGAGTTAGAAAAACAAAGTTCTTTATGACCAGCAGGATTACTTGTTATAAGAATCCAAATGCAAAAGAAAAGGCATGAGACGTTTCAGCAGTTTAATTGCAAATGTCTATGATAGCCTATACCTTTTTAAGTAAGAAAAGCAGAATAAACTGTTTACATAACAGGTGTCAAACTCAATTCCTGGGGCCCGTTTCAATAAGGAGGTTCATCTAACTCGGAGTTTAACCTTGAACTCTGAGTTGACTTACTCTGAGTTGGGAAACTCTGAGTTGTCGGTTACAGAACAGCTGAACTGAGTTAGTTCAATCAACTCTAAGTAGGTTGACTCTCCCTGCGTTCCATTCGGAAGGGCTCATCCCTATGCTCTAATCCCTTCAAAGGGGTTTAACCTCCGGAGTGAGAGCTTCGAAGGGTTGAAGGGTGTAGGGGACCAAACAACTGTTTCTTGAAGTGCCCTTCTGCATCATCATACGGAAGCGCCGCCATCATGCAAAGAATCTGTGCAAAGGATCATGGGAGCCCGAAGTGTCCGTCAGTTGTACCCTTCGAAATCCTTCATTCCGAAGGGCCCTTTGAAGTGGCTAGTTTTGAGCACTTCGGTTTGGAACGACCCTTCAATGTGGCGGCCATGATTGTTTTCACTCCGAAGTGCCCTTCGGAGGGCGATATATCCCGTTTGGAACGCACCGTCTGAGTTAAGCTTGTGCACCATGTCTATGAAAAGTCATGGTCAGTGGAGCTCCGAAATTACGATTCACCATGGCAACAGCACCCGACAAAAAGATGTCCGCGCGCATACTTCCGTCAATGTGTCAGCTAAAAATGAAGTATAAAACACAGTTCGATCAAGCTAAAGCTTTTAAGCATGAAAGGTTCATGGGTGTAAGCTAAATTAGGCTACTTTACAAACATTTGACATTAAATGTCATTCAGTGTCTATTTCAATGCGCTGCAGCTTGTTCCACATAATATTCTCTATTTTTTAATTAGAGTAATAAACTTAATAAACTGACTTCTACTCAATCGACAGCAAACACCAGCACCACTGACAGATGAAGAGGAGATGGTCAAGTATTGGAATATTTTTAAAATAATATAATAACTGTTGCTTTTGTATTAGGAAATAAAGATGACCAAAAAAATGTGAATAATTTGTGTTTATTTAGCAGCTGTGGTGGTGGTTACAGCATATCTCGTACTCCCCCTCCATCTGCCATCCTTCCATTCCATACAGTCATCAGTTTCATTTTCAGAAGCTGTGATCTTGTGAATGTGTGTGTCATCAATGCATCCAACCACAGTGGAAATCCACGGTACCTGACTCTGAGTATAAGTTATCTCTCTTTCAGAAACGGGCTTGACTTACCCTGCTTTCCCGGGTTTGACAAACCTCCTATTTTGAAACGGAAAACCCTATAGTTTCCCTCATTTCAGGGTTAACATACTCAGAGTTTTCACTTAACCTCCTTTCTGAAACGGGCCCCTGGAGGGCTGCAGCCCTGCAGAGTTTAGCTTTGACACACAAACCATAAAGTTTTCAAATAGCCTGAGCCTGAAGGGTGCATTTAATTAGGGTTGAATCTAAACCATAATATATATATATATATATATATATATATATATATATATATATATATATATATATATATATATATATTATGCTGCCTCTGCACTGCACACGAATCCTCGCTTAATTTCGTTCACTCTTAGCTGAAATACTACATTCAACTGCCATGCATTATATATGGATTTGAAAATCAGTGAAGACAGCGATTCAGAATGCTGGACTCTCACTGCAGCACTAATGAGAATCGAGAAACCCATCACTACTTTTAGCCAGTTTGCCGTTTAATAATTCTGGAACTCAAATCACAGTGGCACCAGTGACCTCCAACAACACCCGCAGGGAAAACAAAACTACAGAATTCACAAAATTTAGTCCACCTGCCAGAAAAAAATAAAATAAAAATAAAAAAAATCATATATTCATCATATACATATTGAATGACTTACCGCAATAAAGGCAGCTTATGTGTGCAAACTGTAAAATGAGAGAGAACGTCAACTCCATTTCGGGTTTAGAGGAAACTGCGCCGAACACGCATACACAAGCAAAATGATGCCGGAAAAAGGGGTGCTCAGAGTCACGTGGTTACGGCTAGATCGGGGTTGAGAAGGGATACAGCTGTGGCTACTGGGCATGCGCACATCAGTACAGCATAATTTTGTCACACTGTACAACAATTACTTTTTTGCATTATTGTAAGGGGTAGGTTTAGGGTTGGGGTAGGTGTAGACGTTAATAAAACACAATCTAATAGGTAGAAAATTAAATTTAATTGTTAGTTTCCGTTCAGAGCTGTCTCCCTTCTAGCCACAATACAGCTACAGCCACCTATTGCTTTCAGATCATTTATAATTGCATAATATACTTTAAACTGCTGAGGCATTCTTTAGTACCGTCTTAGGTGTCACATTTCTATTCAAAAGAATTTCTGTATTAGTTGAATTCGTTCTCTTTCATATGCTACACAATTTAATAGCACATGTCCCACAGTCTCTGGTTAATTACAATTACCTGAGCAGTGAATGATTACGAGCTTTATGACCAATACAAAGCCTAGATATTATTGTGTCCTCCTTCCTACTTCCAAAGCTTTTTCTTCCATTTCCAACATGTTTTTGAATGTTGTATAGAAGATGACCTTTAACCTCCCCATCCCACATCTCTTGCCCTTTCCTAATAATAGCCTCTCTAATTATTCCTTTCATTTTTGCTTTACTTGGTAACATGTTTATATATATGTAGGTTTATTTGAGTGCCTTCTTGGCCATTTGATCAGCTTCCTTGTTTCCCTCTATCACAACATGTGCCATAAGAATGATATACTTAATTTATATTGGCGATATCTGAACATGATTTTTTTTAGACTATCATATAATGTGTCTTGTCTAGATGTAGACTTACCACTTAATAAACATGTTAAGACAGAATATGACTCTTAATGGCTGAATTTCCTCCACTCAATGAAGAGCCATTAGGATGGATATAATTTCTGCTGAGTAAACTCAAACATGATTACTTGTACTTTTAGCAATTCTAGTTTTAAAATGGGAAATGCAAACTGAAGCTGCTGTGTCCTGAATCAGGGTGAGGCGTGTCAAAAAAATCAAACAATTTTCAGTGGAGCTTTGCGTTGGTTGGTTGTGAATCATTTTGCAACGGTGCTTTCCCTCACCTACACTCTTAAAAATAAAGGTGCTTCACGATACCATAGAAGAACCTTTGTGTCTAAATGGTTCCGTAAAGAACCTTTAACATCTGAAGAATCTTTCTGTTTCACAAAAGGTTCTTTGTGGCGAATAAGGTTCTTCAGATTATAAAAAGATAAGAAAGAGACGGTTCTTTAAAGAACCTTTGACTGAATGGTTCTTTGTGGAACCAAAAACGGTTCTTCAATGGCATCGCTGTGAAGAACCTTTTGAAGCACCTTTATTTTTAAGAGTGTATTGCCGATCCCTACTTGCCATGAACTTTTTCACAGTCACATCTGGCTTTGATTAGTAATGTAAAAGAATTTCCGCCTGCATTATTATCAATGAGCTATAGCAGGGGTGTCACTAGGCCCTTTTTATGGGGACTTCAATAGATTAAGCATAAGCATGTAAGGAGCATGTAATGTTACATAAATCTTTTATTGACATTAGCTTTTGAACATTATTGTAAAAATGCAGGTTATAGAAAAGACGTGTGTGGTTTCTATAGCAACAGACTGTAAATATATTGCTTTGAATCTCTGTCTTTTTTAACATTAAGTCTTATATTCAGAGCATATCTATATTTACATTTGCAGATTACAACAACACCCCAAAATGTCAGTCTTTTTAGTGGCTTTCTGTGCTCCTGATGACAACGGCAGGTCAGATCAGTTTCATCCATACTGAAAATAATCTGCTCCCTTTTACAGCACAAGACCAGCCAAAATCCACCACGGCCCTCTGTGTGAGCAACCCTCAAAATAACTGAGTGAATCTCATAAAATCTGTCCAAAAAAGGTATATATTCACATAAATATAATTCATACTACATTTTCATATAAATAACATATTTTGTCACAATATGACATTACCTTCTTAACAATTAATTACATTAAAAACCCTCCTAATTTTCCAAAAAATAATGCAAAAAATAATATTATTAAAAATTATTTAAATTGTGAACCATATGTCATGATACTGTTTGGGGTACTAATTGTAATTTTTTTGTAAAAAAAGAAAAAAAGAAAAAAAAGAAATAATAATAATAATAATAACATAAAATAAAAATGATAACTATACTACTATATGGTAGTATTTGCTGCACTGAATTTAATTTTACAAAATAAAAAAAAAAAAATAAATAAAATCACATTATTAACAATTATTTAAATTGTGAACTATACATATAACAGTACTGAATTAAATATTATATAATTAAAATAATAAATTAAAATGTAATGAAATTAAATAAAGAAATATTTTGGGCATTTTTCATTACTTATTTAATTATTACTCTTTGGGTGAAATGTGTGACCCAAACATTTGTTGTACTAAATTTAAATTTATAAAATAAAATACCAAAAAAGGGGGAGTTTTTTAAAAAAAATAAAATAAAATAAAAAACAACTGTATCAGGTACAGGATGTTTTTCATTATTTATTTACTTATTACTCTCTGAGGTGAAATGTGTGACCCAGACATTTTTTATGAGATTCACCAAAGCATCAGCCAACTTTGATCCCCATCTCTATCTGTGAACGGCAGCATGTCACAAAATAACACAAGTATCATAGATATATTTATATAAGAAAAGCAGTGTGTGTTCAGTCACAGCACATTCAGGCGAGCGCTCGCTCTTCTGTGTCTGTGAATGAATGTGGCAGTGGAGAAACTGATGAAGTTCTGTAATTCACAAATACTGTGGCCTAAAACTCACGCTTTCCTGAGCTGATCGTTTACAAACCCACAATTCCCGTTAAATCGAGGTATCAGGACGGATGAAATCAACTCAGATTTGACATCAGATCCCATGGGTTCATAGCTGCAGCTAAAGGCTTTTAGAAAACATTTAACAGTATTAAAATCTCCTCATATTGCATTGGTCTCCCATAATAGTGCTTGGCACAGAAAGCCACATTTCTTTACAGATATAAACGTATCTACATTCTTACACAGTAATGTACAAACAAAGATGTAAGTGCAAATACAATATGCATGCATGAGCTTCAGTACAGCGAGCGAGTGAAGGGCAAAAACTCCACGAAACGAACATCTTCAAGAGCCTCAGCGCTGAGAAATAATACTGTCAGCTCACAGGAACCATCACGCCACTGCATGTCACTGGCAGAATGAGCTCCAATATCAAACATCCAAATAAATCACAAAGAAAACCCCTCAGCCTGGTCTCGTAATAACAGGATTCAGTATAAAGCGAGTACTTGGCTCTATATGACATCATCATGACCTTTGACACTGTTTGTTCGTTCAGTCTCAGTTCACACTGTAGGGCCGGGCGATATTTATTTTCTGTTTATAAAATATCATATAGTTACAAAATGAAACAACATTGTGATGTCATTTGACCATTAATTTGTAACATTAACTAACATGTAAGTTTGATTCATTTCCATTAGTTCAAGCTGTCTGTTTCAGTAAACTGATTCAAAATGATTCAGTGATTTGTTTGCACTCGTTTATGTGTTTACAAAATATCTTGTATTCATAAACAAAACTGTGACGGTTTTATTTGACCATTAAGTTTCTGACTTGAACTTCAGCAGTTCAAACTTTGTTTCAATGAATCGATTCAAATGATTCAGTGATTTGTATGCAAGTGTTATATTTGTTTTTGTGTTTATAAATTATCACAGATTCGTGAACTGAAGCAACATTGCAATGATTTAATTTGGCCTGTAAGTTTCTGATTTGAACTTCAGTTGCTCAAACTGTATGTTTCAATGAATTGATTTAAATGATTCAATGATTTGTTCACTCTTGTGTTTATATAATATCATATATTCATATAGTGAAGCAAAATTGTGATGATATTATTTGGTCATTAAGTTTCTCATTTGAGCCTCAGTACCACAAAATGCAACTTTAGTTCATTTCCATGAATCACTACAAACTGACTCAATGAATCAATTCAAATGATTCACTGATTTTTAATGTTAATATTGCTGTTTATGTTATCAGTTCTTGTGTTCACATGATATTTACTGTATTTTCAATCTTGTATTAAACATTTTTAATCGAATTGGTTGAAATTACAGTTCCTCTAACTAAAATAAATCAGCCTTTAAATCCAAATATATTAATATTAATATACACTAAACATGATCAAAAGGCTGAAAAAATTCAATAATAAAATTTAATATACTTTCTAAAATTAAAATATTAATTTTAATATATTATTTTATGATTATATCGCCCAGCCCTAGCAGTCTGAAGTATTAAATTCATATATAAATATGGTCCAGAGTGCTGGTAGAAGTTAAATAACGTTGACAACTGCATTTCAACAAAACAATGCTGAAAAAGTTCACTCTTTTCCCGCAGACAGGAAAAAGCTTTCGTCGACCACCGATAATTTTTTACAAGAAGAAATAAACGTTTTCTCGTCGTTTCAGAACACAACCGGTGTGCTCGAGCGGACTGATTGGTTTGGCTGTGATTGCGCTCTGAGAGAGTCACTTCAGTCTGAATCTTTCTCTGTGTTTCTCTGTGTGTCTCAGACTCGGGGCTCCAGTCTGTGCGAGAGCTCGAAGAGCGTCTGCTGATTGTCGATGATGTGAAGGTAATGAACGCTGGAGCGCACCTCAGGACTGTCACACGGAGAAAGCTCGTTTCCTGAAGAGGAGAAATCCATGCAGTTAATAGATTTATTCACCGCAGATCTAATGCACTGCTACACGTCACAGAGAGCCTGACCTGAGATATTCATTACAGTCTAATTAATACGAATGCACCAATACAGACATTTTGGCTCATACAAATAGCTGATAATTAGCAGTGTTTTCCAAGTCAAGAATCGTCTTAATAAATTTAGGATAATCATTTTTAAAGAGACCTGAAGATTAAATTTTTTGAGTTTTTTATTTGTACTATTTTTTATATTATTTTTATTTTATTATTTTTTTTATATTTTTATTATTATTTATATATATTTTTATATTTATTTTAAATACTTCATTTTAAAATGTAATTATATTTTTTTATGGCTGATAACCAAGATGCTAACAGATACTGTAAATTTTTTAATAATATAATCAGACTGATAATGATACAAAACACTAATATTTGGGCAATACTATTAAAATGACTCATACATTGTATATATTTATTAATGTATATTGTATAATAAACTTATATTAATAAATTAATAGAAATTATTTAGTGTATTATTGGTATATTTAGTATATTTATATGTTATATAAAATGGTAGTATAGTATATTTAGTCAAATATATAAAACATTCAAATATTATTTTTTAAATTTTTAACCAAACACCCATTTTTCATAAAGATTATTTTCATAATTACTAAGAACTACACCAAGCGAGTGAGGCAACATTGATTCTGTACCCAGAAGTCTCTGCAAAACATCTGCATAAAAATAAAAATACAACTTCTGCTCAGAATAAACAAAAAATCATTTAGATTTTGGTGAAATGAATCATGACATATGTTTATTAATGTGTGACTGGAGCAGCAGGAGAAGAGTCTGACCTGTCTGATCCGTCTGACAGTGGCGAATGAGTCGGACCGTATCGGCGATCATGTGCTGAAAACAGAGACAAATATTAATAACCCATCTGAGAGTGATGAGTGACAGCTGTCAATCACTGAAAACACTCACCAGCTTCTCAAAATTCACCAGATTATCATGAAATGTTTTGTTCCCCTCATGGATGAACGTGATATCTGAAAACCAACACAGATCACATCATTACAACACCCACAAACTAATCACTCGCCATGCTATTAAAGCATTTGTCACATCATTTCCTTTAGATCAGCTGACAGGAAGTGGACATTTACCTTTCTTTTTACCATAATTCAGTAATAAAAGATATACTAAACTAAAATATATGAAATATATTTATAATATATTAATGTTATTTAATTAAACAAAAATAATATCGGTCATAAAAAGCACCATTTTAATAATAAAATAAAATAAAAATAAACTAAAATAGTACAAATAAAATATTAATATATTAGTATTATTTTAATAGAAGTATAACCAGTATCTGTCACAAAAAGCAATATTATTATATTTAAATAAATTTAAACTAAAGTAATATAATCAAATTTTATATTTTAATATTAATATTATTTAATTAAACATAAGAATAACACATATCTGCCATAAAAACATGATTATATTTTCACAATAAAATATGAACTAAAAAATAAAAATACATATTTCATATCTTTAATATATTAATATTATGTTATTAAACATGCTATTAATCAGTACCTGTCTTAAAAAGCAGTATTATATTTTAAGAATAAATATAAACTAAGAGTTCATTTTTATAATACAAAAATACTAAATAATACTAAAATAATAAAAAATAAAATTTTGAATATATTGATATTGTTATTAATGTTTTACCTGTCATAAAATGCTGTATTATTATATTTCAATAATAAACTATAAACTAAAACAAGTGTATTTTATGTACCTTTGAGCAGCAGAGGCATGAAGGGGATTTTGGGCGGCTTCATTTTCTTAAACGCGTCTCTGTAGGCTTTGTGATTCATGGATGGATCCTAAAGAAGAAATCAGATGAATCTCTTTACATTTCTGACTGATCAACAACTCTATATGTATTTGAATGTCATTTTATGTTCTTTATAAACTGAGTTTGACTTACAGTCAGCAGCTCCAGCTCAGAGAAAAGCTTCTTGAACTTTCCAGGAACTTTCTGCAGGAACGAGACAGAAACTGTGTCAGACCTGGTTATCACAGGCTAACTAAACTAGCGTATGTAGAGTCAGTAGAGCGGTTTTACCTCCCATGTCTGATTGAGGCGGCTGACGGCGGCTGTGTTTAAACCCATTATGATGGCAAATGAGGAGTTCAGGTTCCTCTGCGCTTTACAGCTGAAACACAAACACACACACAATAAATCATCACGAGCGGAGCGACTCAGATCGTCTCAGACGGGACGCCCACAGTCTCTTCACTGGACATCTGTGGAGTTAAATCGGTGCTAAATACTCAAAAACCTCCTCATTCAGTGTCTCTAAAGAGCAGCAAGTAATTACTTCAGCTTTTAAATAACAGTCATTCAGTCTCCAGTGAGAAACAATTAGACATTAGTACAATTAGAAACCATTAGACAGTCTTAAAAATTCATTTACAACCACTCAGACTGCAAAACAACTTTGCAAAAATAAACTACAAAAATAATAAACAATAATAACACAAAATATTACATTACTACAATTTAATACTAAATAATGTCAAATATATATATATATATATATATATAATATATTATTATTGTATTAAACATAAATAATCAGTATCTGTCATAAAAACTGTTTTATAATGTATAATAAAATATAAACTAAAATAAAATGTTTAATATTTCAATATTGTTTTATTAAACATATACTGTATGAATAATCAGTATGTCATAAAAAAGTAGTTATGTTTTAATAAACTGAAATGATAAAATATTTAATATTTTTTAATATATCAATATTATTGTACTAAACAAAAGCAGTATCTGTCATAAAATGCATTATTAAAATGTAATAATAAATAAAAACTAAAATAATTTAAAAAATATTTTAAAATATTAATATAATTTTATTAAACTTAAAAAAAAATTAATATCTGTCATAAAATATTCCAGTTGTTTTCTGATTAAAATCTGTGAAAGAGTCTGTATTTAACACTTTATTGTATTAAATATAAGAATAACTCATATCTGTCATAAAAAGCATATTATATTGTAACAATAAAATAATAATAAAATGAATACATTTAGAAAATAATAAAAAATATGTAATATTTTAATACATTTATTTTTTTAAATAAAACATGAATAATCGGTATCTGTCATAAAAAGCAGTATTATGTTTTAATAATAAATTACAAACTAAAATAATAAAAGATTTATTTGAACAAAAACAATCAGTATGTGTCATGAAATGCATTATCATTTAATAATAAAATATAAACTGAAATAATTCAATAAAATATTTTTAATATAGCAATACTGTTTTTATCAAACATATATGAATAATCAGTATCTGTCACAAGTATTATTACTATGTTTTAAAAAACTATAAACTAAAATAAGAAAAAATTTACTATTTTTAATGTATCACTTATTTTTATTATTTTTTATATATTAATATTACTTTAGTAAACACAAGAATAATCAGTATCTGTCATAAAAAGCAGTATGTTTTAATAATAAACTACAAACTAAAATAACAAAATATTATTTTATTTATTTATTATTTTATTAACAAAAACAATCAGTATGCCTCATGAAATGCATTATCATTTAATAATAAAATATAAACCAAAATAATAAAATAAAATATTTTGAATGTATTTTATTAAAATATTTTTATATATTAGTATTACTTTATTAAACATAAGAATAATCAGTATCTGTCATAAAAATGCATAATATTTTAATAATAAACTACAAACTAAAATAATAAAATATTAATTAATTTATTTATTAATTTATTAACAAAAACAATCAGTATGCCTCATGAAATGCATTATCATTTAATAATAAAATATAAACCAAAATAATAAAATAAAAATATTTTGAATGTATTTTACTGAAATTTTTTTATATATATATTAGTATTACTTTATTAAACATAAGAATAATGAGTATCTGTCATATTTTCTGAGTTCTGTCTGTGAGAGTCAGTCTGTAATGTTGTTGGACAGACAGGAGTCCTGAAGGTAAACGGTGAGACTCACTGCGCGGCGATCTTGATGAACTTCTTGAGGAGCTGCACTCGTTTGCTGAGCGAGGGACAGAGCAGCACCTCAGACATCACCCACTGCTGAACCTCATTACAGCGCTGCAGCAGGAACTCCAGCGCCACCGTGTGTCCACTGCTCGCCTGACGACTGAACGTGTAGAAGATCAGCTCTTGCTGCCGGACACACAGAACAGAGGCCTGACCTCAGTAAGACGTTCTTAAAGAAACTAATACTTTTACTCATCGAGGATGTGTTAAATTGATCAAAAGTGACAGTAAAGGCATTTATAATGTTACAAAAGATTCTATTTCAAATAAATGCTGTTCTTTTGAACTTTCTATTCATCAAAGAATCCTGAAAAATAAAATGCATCACAGTTTCCATAGAAATATTGGGCAGCACAACCGTTTTCAACATTGATAATAATCAGAAATGTTTCTTGAGCAGCAAATCAGCATATTAGAATGATTTCTGAAGGATCATGTGACACTGAATACTGGAGTAATGATGCTGAAAATTCAGCTTTGATCACAGAAATAAATTACAGTTTAACATATAATCACATAGAAAATGGCTATTTTAAATTGTAACAATATTTGCTATATATATATATATATATATATATATATTTTTTTTTTTTTTTTTTTTTTTTTTTTTAATCAAATAAATGTAGCTCTGGTGAGCAGGAGACTTCTTTTAAGAGACTTAAAAAAAAAAAAAAAAAAAAATCTTACAGACCCCAAAATTTTTAACAGTAGTATATATTCTAAAACATTCTTAAAACATTCAGTTTTGGTTTTGGGAAAGTTTTTCAGAACAATTATTATGTGAGAACATTGTAAGGAAAATATAAGCTTAAAAATTTTCAATGTTGAATGTTTCTCCTTTAAAGAACTTTAAAACAACTTAAAACTTAAAACAACTTTAGCTGTATTTTTAGCTTAAAATATATAATACATATAAAATACAATACATTTATATTTGCAAATTTTAATTATTTTAATATAATAAAATCTAAACATAAATAAAATGTAATAATGAAAACAATTTTCTTTATGCAAATATACTTTTATAAATATAAATCTTTTTAATACAATAAAATATAAATGTAAATAAAATAGAACATAATAATATAACTAAATTTTCTTTATGCAAATATACATTTAAATAACAACATACAAATAATAGGTTTGTATATTTTTTAGTCAGGTGTTTGTAATTTTTTTTTAAAGAAATTAAAAACAACTTCAGCTGTTTTTTCCAGCTTAAAATATATAATAAATAAAAAAAATACATTTATAATTGCACATTTGAATCTTTTAATATAATAAAATGTATCTAAATCTAAATGTAAAAATTATTTTTAAAACGTAATAGTAGGCTTCTAAATTTTCTTTACACAAATGTACAATTATCATCTATAAATTTTAATCTTTTTAATATAAATTTTAATCATTTATCAATCTTTTTATGCAAATATACATTTAAATAAACGATATATAAATAGAATAATTAGATATATAAATAGATTTGTATCTTTTTTAATATAATAACATATAAATGTAAATAGAATATAAATGAATATAAAAAATATAAATGTAATTATTTTATCTACCGTCCGTTGTAAAATCAAACAGAAAGCATGCTGACAGGTTGTAAATATGTTATTCCTGATATTTCTGCTCATGATTTCACGATGACAGCAGTATCAGAGAAGCTTCACCTCGTGGATGGAGTTGAAGAGACTCCAGTCAAAGTTTGTCAGAGCCACAGCAACGTCCCATGTGTTGATGCCCAGCAGTCTGACGGGCTTCTGGCCCAGCTCTGGACACTCAGTCAGCGGCGGCTGAGACACAAACACTGTTACTGAGTTACATTTAACAGGTCCAGGACCAAAAACAAACACACTGTTCTATTTTGTATTACCAGGATCTCGCTGAGGTCTCTGCGACAGGCGATCAGTCTGCTGGGCGGCACCAGAGACTCAGAGTAAATACTGTCATGAGGCTGAAGAACACGCTTCTCTGAGAGACAGAGGACAGAGTCAGTGTGTTTGTCTGCAGAACTGACTGTGTGTGTGTGTGTGTGTGTGTGTGAGTGTGTGTGCGTGCATGTGTGTATGTATGTGAGTGTGTGTGTGTGTGTGTGTGTGTATGCATGTGTGTGTATGTGTGTGTGTGTGTGTGTGTGTGTGTGTGTGCGTGCATGTGTGTATGTATGTGAGTGTGTGTGTGTTTGTGTGTGTATCCATGTGTGTGTGTGTGTGTGTGTGTGTGTGTGTGAGTGTGGTTTGGTTTATATATTCTGGTGGGGACTTAAACCTGAATACACACAGACTCATGGGGACTCGTGTCACAGTGGGGACCTAAATTGAGGTCCCCACGGGTAAAGAAGCTTATAAATCACACAGAATGAAGTTTTTTGAAAATCTAAAAATGCAGAAAGTCTCCTGTGAGGGCTAAGTTTAGGTGTAGGGTTGGTGTAGGGCAATAGAATATACGGTCTGTACAGTAGAAAAACCATTACGCCTATGAATGTCCCCACAAGGATAGTGAAACAAGTGTGTGTGTGTGTGTGTGTGTGTGTGTATGTGTATAAACCTCCGCTGTAGGTCTGTGCCACCAGCATCATGTCATCCTCAGATCGGTCCATCCGCTGAGAGACGATGTGCAGCAGCTCCTGAGCCACGACCGTCGGCTTCACCCGCATGCTCAGATACGAATCACAGCTCACATACACACGGCACATCACTGAAACAACCAATCACACACACGCTGTCAAAATTATTCATGTTTCATTTCAAAATCAGAAGATGAAAAATATATATATTTTTATATTTATTTACATTCTATTTACATTTATATATTATAATATTAAAATATTTATTATTCAAATTTACATTTTCATTAAGAAATTGTTATATTATGCTTTTTTCAATTCTTATATTTTATTAACATTTTATTTGTTTGTTTATTTACATATTTTATTATATAAAAAAGATAAACTATTTATAATAAATTTATATTTACAAAAAGAAATTAAATTTCTTCATTTTTTGCTATTATTATATTCTGTTTACATTTAAATTGATATTTGCATAAAGAAAATGTAGTTCTATTATTATGCTTTATTTTTTCAATTATTATATTTTTATTAAAATTTCATTGTTTAATTAATAATTTATTGCATAAAAAAGATTTTACAAAACTATAATACATTTATTATATTATATTCTTAATATATTATATTCTTAAATTTATTTATTTAAATTTATTTTGGCATAAAGAAAATTTAGTTCTATTATTCTTTTTTTCTATTATTATATTTCATTTACATTTATATTTTATCAAAAAAATAAAAATGTGTATATAATAAATTTCTACTTGCAAAAAGAAAACTGCTCTTAGTATTTTTTTCTATTGTTATACATTTGCATATATTTTTGCACAATTTTACATAATCTTTGTAACAAGCATGTTTTCCCCAACATTCTCATCAACATAATGCAAAAAAAAAAAAAAAAAAAATCATATTATACAAAATATGAATTTGTAACATATATATATATATATATATATATATATATATATATGCATAATATAAAAACTGTATAATATAATATTATATATTTTTATTTCAAATTAATTACTTTTCTTTTGTTTTAAGGGTGAAACCTTACCTGGAGATTTCCCATTGCCCACCCAAAATTTGTGTTTATATATTCAAACATATAATTTAAATAAAATATACATTCAGAAACATTATTTAATTTTCAATTTATATTTACAGTTTAGTTTCCAGCAATGGTTCAGTTAGTTGCAGCTCAGCTTTTATTTCTAATTTGTTTGTATATGTTTTAACAGATCACTGTCTGAGACATTTACACCTAAAATATATCAGTGTATGTAATGTGCACAAAGGAAAAAATCTGAAGAAACCAAACATTATAAGACTGAAGTATTACCATCTTTACTCTCGACTGGAGATGCTCGGAGAGGAACGCAGTTCTCCTTCAGACTCAGCTGCTGGTACAGCGCTTTGTTCTGGAAGTTAGTTTAGTTAGCATTAGTTTTAAATGATTCCCATTCGAAAATCATCTAAAAATAACAAATTTATTTTATTTTTATTTTTAATGAATTTTTGAGAGAACATTTAATTATTTAGCAATTTTGTTAGTTTACAAAATGTTCATTTTTGGGTAAATTCTTCTTCCTTTTCACAGTCTCTCACCTTTTGGTGTGGAGAATAGTCGTCCACCGTACTGAGGGGAAGAAACAGAGAGAGAGAGCAGCTTAGAGACATTCACAACTGCAGAAACGTTCCCGATGTGAGTCTGACAGATGCTGAACTGAGAGACGGCTGATTTAACGCTGCTGTCAGACAGACAGAGACGTGTGGGGCGGCTGTCTCCTGTGAGACTCCCGTCTCGCTCTCCATTTGTCTCTGTCGCTGAACTACATCCATCTATCAGAAGAGCGCTGCTCTAACAGAAAGTGATAGACACATGATTGTGTTTCTGTCTGGCTGCGCTGCAGAGCTCCACAAGCCAGACAGTGAGAAGATTGATTTTAGCTGGGAAACAGCACTGTCTAGTCCCTCGTTTTCACACAAAATCTTTCTGAGGAGAATAAAATTATCACTTTCTTTTTTACCAGTGACAAATGCCAACGATTTGGCTCAAGAGTTGCTCATTTGGAGCTGAGGAGACTCAGCTATCAGTCTTCAGATGTTCGTCTCAGATGTTTCTCTCAAAGTCCATTAGAAAAAATAAAAACAGACAGTTGTTGTCACACAGTAAGAGCTATAGAGCTATAAAATTAATGTAAATAACAGCTCAGATTGGTTCTGGGAGAAATTACTGGGACTTGTTATTGCAGATTTTGGTATTGTGGCAAATCTGAGCACACTTTGAGACATAGTTGAGATGTTTCTAAAACTTTAGAGAAGACAAATTATATTATTGAGGTCTTTTTCTCAAGACCCAAGCAAATGTCTCCATTTGCACTCCAATTAATCTCACTTCTGCCCAGGAGAAACAATTGAGACATTAATTAAAAATAACTTGATGAGAAATGTTTGAATTTATATTGAGATCTCTGAGTTTTGGTTGCAGATCTTGCTATCCTGGTCAATCTGAGCACAGTTTGAGACATTGTTGAGATCTTTTCTGAAACTTTAAAGGAGACGTCAGATTTACTAGTATCTGTTTCTCAAGGGGAAAAGCAGGAGACTCAGAGTCTCCATTTTCTCTCATTTCTGTCCTGGAGAAGCAACTGAGTCTTTAAAAAATTCAAATTAACTTGATGAAGAATGCTTGAGCTCATATTGAGATCTCTGACTTTTATTGCCAAATCCAAGCAAAGTTTGAGACATTGAGATCTCTTTTGAAACTTTAGATGAGATTACTAGTGTCTTTTTCTCAGATGAAATGCACTAGACTTTGGCATAAGTCTCCATTTGCACTCCATTTATTTGCATTGCTGTCCAGGAGAAACAACTGAGATACTCAAACTAATTTGATAAGACATGTTTGAGTTTTTGGCAAATCTGAGAACAGTTTGAGACATTATTGAGATCTCTTATGAAATTCTAGAGCAAATCCAGTCTCAAGCTCCATTGCTGTCTATGAGAAACAACTGAGATATTAAATATATTCAAATTAACCTGTTTAGAAATGTTCAACCTGAGTTCAAATTGAGATCGCTGACATCTGAGCCGAGTTTGAGACATGACTGAGATCTCCTATGAATCTCTTCATTAAACACAGTCTCAAGCAAAAGTCTCAATTTAATCTCATTGCTGTCCATGAGAAACAAATGAGATATTATATAAATTGTAATTTACTTGATGAGAAATGTCTGAGTTCATATTGAGATCTGAGCACAGTCAGTTTATTTAAGAAACATTATTAAAACCTCTTATAAACTCTAGAGGAAACACTTGTGAGATTATCGGTGACTCAAGTCTCCATTTAATCTCACTGCTATCCAGGAGAAACAATTGAGATCATTGAAAATTCAAATAAACTTGATGAGGAATCTTTGAGTTAATCTCTGACCTTTCTATTCAAATCTGAGCACAAATTTAAACATTATTAAAACCTATTAAAATACTACAGATGAAACACACATGAGATTATCGGAGACTCGAGTCTCCATTTAATCTCATTGCTATCCAGGAGAAACAACTGAGAAATCTGAGAAATTCAAATAACTTGATGAGAAATGTTTGAGTTAATCTCTGGCTTTTCTTTTCAAATCTGAGCACAACTTGATGAAACATGTGAGATTCTCAGAGACTCAAGTCTCCATTTAGTCTCATTGCTGTCTAGGAGAAACAGCTGATGTGACGGATCTGATGGACGGCCGTCATTGACATCAGCAGCGATCACACACACTGACACTATTTCCCTCTTTTATTCATCTCACATACAATCACGCCCCATTACCCATCTTTCCTTCTGACAGTATGCTGCTCTGGGAGCCAATCAGATCTCTTCACATGGGCGTGAGCTCAGTGAGTCTCCGCCCCTTGCAGCAGTCATAATTAGGGTTGGGTATCGTTTGAATTTTATTAATTCCAATTCTGCTTATCGATTCGCAGTTTTGATTCCAAAGTGGTTAAAAAAAATGAAGTCAAACATTTAGATATTAAACATATTTATTCTGTCTCTTTTTGAAAAACATTTCATTGCTGCTGAATACCATGAACAAAAATCAGCCGGCTACATAAAAACTGGACTTGTTTAAGAGCTGTTTGTGTGCAAAATAGAGCTGCACCATTCTGGATAAATTGAGACTTTTTTTTAAATGGAGGTTCTCTCATAATTCTGAAGAAAAAATATTAGACAACTAAACAAAATCTCATGGAATTGATGAATGGAATGATTCACTCAAGATTTACTTGTTTCATTACTGGATGAATCAGTGTTTTTGAATGAATCTCTTGAATGAATGATTCAAAAACAAATACATTTTTAACAGCCCCTTTTCACCACCTAAAAAAAAAAAAAAAAGATGTGCACACAGGAATTTATAGGTGTGGAATTGAAATTTTAATTTCATAACAAGTATCCGATTTCTGATCTGAAGTATCCGATTCTGGAATTGGAATTGATTTTCGATTCCAAACCCTAGTCATAATTACACCTCTAAGTGTGTCAGCTCATTTAGCGGGATAACGAGCGTCTGCCTGCCAAACGGGAACCTTTCCATGCTAAGCTGACTTCAGCGAGGCTAAGCTGATCAAACGACAGCTCGTAAGAAGCTCAGGAGAGACTCGCGTCCATCCGGATTTCTGCTCACATTTGCTCTGTTTTACTCGTCAAACACAGAAAATCTGCTAAAAACTGATTTTTGAGGGAGTTTAGGAGATTCTCATCACTTGAAATGGCTCAAATAGCTCAATGTTTGAAATTAAAAATGCAAAAGTGTGCGAGACTCACTGTCTCCGTCGCAGAAGTTTCTGGAACTCCTTCAGGTCCTTCTCCAGCGTGGGGAACTCATAAACGTCTTCCAGCACGTATCGATACAGCGTCTGGACAACAAGAAGATGCATTTATATTAGTGGTTGATTGATCCGTAGATATTTGGCATTTCATAATTATGGAAATCAGTAGCTTTTCCCATTTGGAGGAATGTGTCACAAGTTGGACTTTAACAGCAGAACTGCCTAAATAATGTTATTTTATATAATTTTATTAAGTAATAAAATAAATAAAATAAAGACTTGAATATATCTTTATATTTTGGCACTGCACACTTAAAAAATACACCAGATAAAATCTGGTATCAGATAATATCAGCTAAAAATCCAGATCTATCATTTGAAAAATCTAAAAATGACTGAGAAATGCTAAATAAGGGTAAAAAAATGAAATACATAAAAACATGTCTTTTTATTGAGAGATACAAAAATAATCAAACAGTTTGACCAGTTTAGTCATGAATCATGAACAAATGACTCTTATAATGACTCTTGTTTTTTAATAAATCATTCTAAAATAGTTACAAACTCAGCAGTTTGCATTGATTTATTTAGTTTTACTGTTTTATTTTTTAATTAGCTTTTTATAATATTTTTAGCTTGTATATTTTCAGTTTCATTTTAATTTTAGTTAAAGCTTTAGTAATTTTGTTATGCACTATTGTCATTTTATATATATTTTTTTATATTTATATATGTTGCCTTGTTTAATTACAGTTTCATTTCAGTAATTTTAGTACTTCAGCTTAAACGTATTTCAGTTAGTTGCCAAGGCAACATTTCTCATTTTTAAGTTTTTTAGTTTGTTTTTAATTTAATTAATATATAATTTTTTAAAGTGAATTAAATTGAATTTTATATTATTTCAATTAATTCTTCACTTAATTAACTCACTGAATCTGATGTGATCTGATTACATTTCTATGTAGCTTTATTTTATTTCAGTCTAGTTTTAGTAATTTTAGGACTTAAATTCATTTCAGTTAGTTGCCAAGGTAATAATTTGTCAGTAGGTAATACATTTTTATAATATACAAGTTTTTAAGTTTTCATCTAATTTATTTATACATTTTTTTAAAATCTTTAAATTAATTTACTTTTTTAAACAATTTAATTTAATTAAAACATTTCAAATTTAATTCAATTTATATAATTAAATTTTATATGTTATTTCAATGTTATTTCAATTAAAGAAAATATTTTGGTTTTAGTTACAGTTAACAATAAAAAACACTGCCAGCTTGAATCAAGGTTTGAATCAGTCTGATGAATCCTTCACTGAATCAACTCACTGAATCAGAGTTCAAATTCTGAATTTAAATCTAATTCAACAGAATCTGAGTGTTGTGCACTGAAGATTCATGAAATCTACTGACTCATGATTGTTCATATGGTAATGTGTAGTTAAAAATACACAACTGCAATGGTTTTCTTGTGTAATAAATTTCATTTTAATTAAAAAAAACTTTTAAAACTCATCCATCCTTCTCTCTCTATGTAAAAGCAGAATTATAAATGAAAACAGTTGGATGCCGAATGAATGTGTGTATGAGAGACTGTGTAAGTTTTGACCTTGCAAGTTACACTGGGCAGTTAAGAGGTGATTTATTACCCAGCATGCACTGGGGATGTTTCTAATAATAGTGTACATTCCCTCAATGCATGCTGGAGAATGTCAGTACACAAACACATTGAGGGAACAGTGTACTTTTACTGTCTCAGCACTGTAAAACAACAGCGGCTAACACACACACACACTCTGACCCATCAAACACCCCCCCCCCCCCATTCCTGCCTGTTACCAGGCAACCATCACCTGGGAAACACCGCATGTAATGATCTATAAGGGCAACCATGAAGCAGCCTCGCCACTGCAATGACACGACGGTCGTCAAGGAAACACTGCACAAGTGTGCGTGTGTGTGTGTGTGTGTGGGACAAAGGCAGGTAGGAACAAGATGTGCATTTGTGATGTGTGTGTGATCTTGTGAAGATGACAGACTGAAATCTGTGAAACATTAGCTAGTTTCCATCACCCTGTTTCAACGCGCATTTTGAAGCATTGCATCAGAAACAAGTGATGAAAACGCCAAATTTTGAATAAAAATCCCTTAATTCGCAAAAAAGTTTTTACGCTCGCTTGAGGTGGTATTTGACTTGTGCGGAAAAAGACAATGCGAATAATAGGAGATGGAAATGCATTTGCCGAATAAATTCCTCCACGCGCATCAAAAAAGTCATGTGACTTTGCTCAATGGAATGGCTAATCCTGACTAACCAGTGGACCGATCTCATTACACAGCATCTGAAATGTTGTTATGGTCATTCGTAAATGCCCGAGCAAAGTCTGTCATCAAAGTATTTATGTATAATTGTCTTACACGACTGCGTTCCCAAACAGCAGGCAACCACTTCCGAAAGTAATGACCACATTTATTGTTTCGTCCGCTCGCTCTGAGGCGCAAGTAATTTATTATATATGAAAATTATTACAGTCAGTGGCTTCATTCTCCTTTTCTTAGTGATTCTTAGTGACTTGTTGGATGGAAACGGTGCTTGTTCACAAATGTTTTATGCCATATTCCAATTTTCTGCATAAGTTAAATTCACAACTTTGTATGGAAACCTGGCTATTGGAGCGCGCAAAAACATCTATATTCACATCATAAATACCTTCACACAACGACTCAAACACACTTTTAATGGCGCTTGAAATTGTACGAGCAGAGCAGAAGAGAGAAAACATGTTCTCTGGAGCCAAAACCAGAGGAAAACCATTAAACCAGCTCAAGTCCTGACATGAGACTGAGACAAGCCCTGAGGAGTCAGTGAGTCACTCAAATTACACTAGCAGAGTTTAATACAGTCACAGCCAATCAGAACTCATCTGATGTCCATATGCAAGATTCTGGACCAATGAGATTTCACTGTGGGCGGGGCTACTTAACTGTGGTAGCTACTGACAACCTTATATTTATTAACAAAAAAAAAAAAAAAAAAAACACACACACACACATATATATATATATATATATATATTTTTTTTTTTGAGAATAAATATTGTGTAAAATACTGGCAGACATTTTACTGACAGTCTTGAATAAAAGTAGTTAAAATAAAATAAAAAATAAAAATAAAATATTTTTTTAATTTTGAGTAAATGTTGTCTAAAATACTGACAGTCTTTAATAAATGTAGTTAAAATATTAAAATAATATATAAATAATATATAAATACAATATATTATTTCATATTTTGAATAAATATTATGTAAAGCACCATTAAGAATTTTACTGACAGTCTTGAATTAAAATAGTTAAAAATAATTTTAAAAAATATATAAATATTATAATACAATATTATTTTTATATTTGAGTAAAAAAAGGTACTGAAAAATAAGAAATATATTTATTTATTTATTTGGAGTAGATATTGTGTAAAGTACCAGTAAAAACATTAAAAAAATTATTTTAAAATGTATTTTTAAATATTTAAAAATGTAATAATATTATATAAATATAAAAACAAATATATTTTTTTCATTTAATGTAAAATATTTATAGGAATTTCACTGATAGTCTTGAATAAAAAAGATACAAATATTACAATAATACATAAACATTAAATATAATTTTTTACTTACAAACTTGCATAAACGTAAAATATTCAATAAATGTAAAAATATAAATATATAATATTTTGTAATTTTGAATAAATATTTTGTAATAAGTGTTCATTTTACATATCTTTGCTTATATTAAATTATGAGCAATACAGTAGCCATTGCACACATTGCTTTTTAGAAATCATATCCACTTTTGAAAGCACACATCAGATGACCACTATTACAAAACAACACAGCAGCAGACAGACGTTTGACACTTTTTTCAAATCACGTCTATAACACTTCCACACAGATTGTTTATTATACATTAAATGTAACGTAATGTTCCCAGAGCGTTTGTGTGGTGTTCTGACCTTCATGAAGAGCTTGAGGTTCTCCTCTTCTCGCAGGAAGTCCTTGTAGAGTGTGCTCCACTGTGAGACCAGGTGCAGTACTTTCCTCTTCCTGTAGAGGGCCTCCTTTCCTTCCTCCTTCCCTCGGCAGCGCTTCGTACAGTAGGTGAGATCAGGTTAAAGACCAACAAACGACTTCAGATGAACAGACACAGAAGAGCTTCTCTATACACAACAGATCGCAGTTAAAGAAAATATATTCAACTCACTACTCAAAGACAAAACTGTCGCTATGAATTAAAAATATTCAAAATATTTAGTGAATACAAAAATATAAACAAAATATATTTTTAAAGTTTGATTAATTTTATTGTGTAAAACACTGGTATAAAAGTGTAAAGCCTGAATAACCTATGTAATATAATAATAATAAAAAATTAAATGAAAAACACATTTTGTTATATTTGCTTAAAATTCCACACTTTCTAGGTCACTAATTATAAATATTTTTTACTTTTTTTTCAATCTCATATGTTACATATGATTCATATTTTTTGCACAATGTATACATAATTAAAAAAATAAAAACTTTTATACATAATACTTTATTATATTAGTTTACAAATAATTCTGCACTATTTCTAGGGACTATATTTATATGTTGAATATGTTTATTTTTCTGCTTCAATTCCCTCTCTTTCTCTCTCTCTTTCTATATATATAATACTATGTTTCTATTTTTTACAAATATAATATATAATAATATAATATACAATGATATAATGTATTACAAAAGAAAAATATTTATTATATCTAACATAATATATTATGCATTTGATTACATTTGCATAAAATTCTACACTTACAAGGTCACTAATGATAAAGGGTTTTTTTTTATTTATTTTTTTTTTTAACTTTTTTACAACTTCATATTTTATATATGATTAATATTTTTTTACACGGCACAGCCATACTGCTTAATTATAAAACACACACTATATATCCTCATCGGTCATGTGAAAAGCCTCTGGATGGCTCTGTAAGACGCTGCAGGTCTGTGTTTTCATGCGATCTGAAGGATATTGCCCCAGCAGGGCCTGACAGAGCTCACTGGTGGACATGAACACCAGATACGTCAGCAGGAAGTCGTCCAGAAGCATTTCTGCAAGAAAACACATGCAAACAGATGAAGGAGGTTCCCACACGTAAACACAGTTCATCTGATCTGCATCTCACTCTCCTGCAAGGCATGTTTAATGAGAGCTTTAATGAGGCTCATGAGTGCTGTTTGATCAGGCAAGCATCACTATTACTACAGCTCATACCCCGGCTTAGTGAGTTCAACAAGATCCTGACGACAACTACACTTTGCGTTTCTTGTTGAAGAAAAGTAACTTCACCTAACTACTCAGATTTTCATCTGGTGGATGATGAAATGGCATTTCATGGATCTGAACTTCCAACAAAGACAAATACATCTGGTCAAACTCAAAACTAATGGCTATGAATATGTAAATCAGCTCCTAAATGTCATTAGTAAAACATTTTTGGGTTACATCTCCAAGACATTCTAGAAAGTACCTGAATAGATATTTGATTGCAAATAAGAAATAGTTATTATAAATGCTATATAATATAAAATGTAATATATATGTATAAATAGTGTGTAAAATACTAGTCCTTTGACAGACAGCCTAGAAAATATATATATATATATATATATATATATATATATATATATATATATATATATTAAATATATTTATATATACAATAAATTAGAATGTCGTAGAAAAGTTCATTTATTTCAGTAATTCAACTCAAATTGTGAAGCTCGTGTATTAAATAAATTCAATGCACACAGACTGAAGTAGTTTAAGTCTTTGGTTATTTTAATTGTGATGATTTTGGCTCACATTTAACAAAAACCCACCAATTCACTATCTCAACAAATTAGAATACTTCATAAGACCAATAAAAAAACATTTTTAGTGAATTGTTGGCCTTCTGGAAAGTATGTTCATTTACTGTATTTGTACTCAATACTTGGTAGGGGCTCCTTTTGCTTTAATTACTGCCTCAATTCGGCGTGGCATGGAGGTGATCAGTTTGTGGCACTGCTGAGGTGGTATGGAAGCCCAGGTTTCTTTGACAGTGGCCTTCAGCTCATCTGCATTTTTTGGTCTCTTGTTTCTCATTTTCCTCTTGACAATACCCCATAGATTCTCTATGGGGTTCAGGTCTGGTGAGTTTGCTGGCCAGTCAAGCACACCAACACCATGGTCATTTAACCAACTTTTAGTGCTTTTGGCAGTGTGGGCAGGTGCCAAATCCTGCTGGAAAATGAAATCAGCATCTTTAAAAAGCTGGTCAGCAGAAGGAAGCATGAAGTGCTCCAAAATTTCTTGGTAAACGGGTGCAGTGACTTTGGTTTTCAAAAAACACAATGGACCAACACCAGCAGATGACACTGAACCCCAAATCATCACAGACTGTGGAAACTTAACACTGGACTTCAAGCAACTTGGGCTATGAGCTTCTCCACCCTTCCTCCAGACTCTAGGACCTTGGTTTCCAAATGAAATACAAAACTTGATCTCATCTGAAAAGAGGACTTTGGACCACTGGGCAACAGTCCAGTTCTTCTTCTCCTTAGCCCAGGTAAGACGCCTCTGACGTTGTCTGTGGTTCAGAAGTGGCTTAACAAGAGGAATACGACAACTGTAGCCAAATTCCTTGACACGTCTGTGTGTGGTGGCTCTTGATGCCTTGACCCCAGCCTCAGTCCATTCCTTGTGAAGTTCACCCAAATTCTTGAATCCATTTTGCTTGACAATCCTCATAAGGCTGCGGTTCTCTCGGTTGGTTGTGCATCTTTTTCTTCCACACTTTTTCCTTCCACTCAACTTTCTGTTAACATGCTTGGATACAGCACTCTGTGAACAGCCAGCTTCTTTGGCAATGAATGTTTGTGGCTTACCCTCCTTGTGAAGGGTGTCAATGATTGTCTTCTGGACAACTGTCAGATCAGCAGTCTTCCCCATGATTGTGTAGCCTAGTGAACCAAACTGAGAGACCATTTTGAAGGCTCAGGAAACCTTTGCAGGTGTTTTGAGTTGATTAGCTGATTGGCATGTCACCATATTCTAATTTGTTGAGATAGTGAATTGGTGGGTTTTTGTTAAATGTGAGCCAAAATCATCACAATTAAAAGAACCAAAGACTTAAACTACTTCAGTCTGTGTGCACTGAATTTATTTAATACACAAGTTTCACAATTTGAGTTGAATTACTGAAATAAATGAACTTTTCCACGACATTCTAATTTATTGAGATGCACCTGTGTATATATATATATATATATATTTTTTTTTTTTTTATACAAAATATTATATATATATATATATATATATATATATATATTATGTGTATTTCGAATATTATATTATATTATATTATATTATATTACTAACATTTTGAATAAAACATTGAGTAAATAATATAAATATTGAGTAATAAATAGTAAATATATTGGTAGAATACTAGTAAATACTAGTTGAATAAAAAGCAATATATATTATTAAAATAAGAAATATATATGGCATATAATAATAATAATAATAATAATCATTCTTATTCTTATTCTTATTCTTCTTATTATTATTATTTTACTTTTGACTAAATATTGTGTAATACTTGTAGAAAATTTAATGACAGTCTTGAATAAAAAAATATTGAAACCCTAAGACATTTAGCGCAGTATTCCCGCTCTCTACCCACAACCCCCTTCTTCCTCTCTGTTTGTCTTCTCTGCGTCTGCTGATAAATATTCATTTCCATTTTTATCGGCGGTGCCTGAGTGTATAGAACGCCGGCCCACAATGCAGCGCTGCACCTTCACCTGCTGCTGAGAGACACAATCAGACGCCAGTCAGAGGAAGCAGGAGGCATGAGAGCGAGTGTGTGTGTGTGTGTGTGTGTGTGTGTGTGTGTGTGTTTGTGTGAGAGTGTGTGTGTGTATTATACAGTGACTTTCACAGAGGTCAGCAGTTAAAAGCAGTTTCTTCATCATTTGAGGTTTGTCTAACATCTCAAACTGTCTTCTGATGCTTCTAGCACAGCTAGCCAAACGTTTACTGTCTTGAATACACTTTTATACTAAAAACTAATGTTTTTGTGAAATGTGAATCTAGTGAAAAGTGATACTGACAATATTTAGATGATGCATGATATAAGAGTTTCCACTGGCAGATGAAGAAAATAAATTCAACCCACTTATCACAGAAAAAATATGTTGGGTAACACTTTACTTAAAGGCTTTATGTATAATGTGTCATATAAGTAGTTTTAATGCATTAATTATGCCTTGCAATGCACCTTATGATGCACTGTACAATCTAATGAATAATTGTAACAACAGTTAATGCATTATAACAATTATCAATTCATTGTTACACCATGCATTATAAATTTGGTTGTAATTATTTACAGCAAGATATTATGTACGTATTACAACATACATTATGAATAATTATAATGCATTATACCCTTTAATAAACATTTTGTAATCATTATACATAAAAGCTTTAAGTAAAGTGTCACCAAATGTTGTTTTGAATAACATTTAAAAAAAATTAAAATATTGTATAAATGTAAAAAAAATCTGTAAATATTTTGTAAACACTGGTAGAATTTAGAAACAGCCCTAAATACATACATTTTTTAAATATTACAATATTACATAAATATAAAAATATGAATAACAAATACTTTTATAATTTTGAGTAAATCTTGTGTAAAACACTGGTAGAAGTTTTACGGACAGCCCTAAATATTTTTTAAATATTAAAAATATTACATAAATAAAATATATACATATGTCTCATTTTGAATACACATATTTAAAAATACTAAAATATGATTAAAAACAAAAAATAACTTTTTTTTAATACTGTGTACATTTTAAACACTGAAATTTTACTGACAGTCCTAAATATTAAAAAAAAAAAAATAAAAATATATATATATATATATATATATATATATATATATATATATATATATATATATTAAAATATTCATAAATAACTTTTGCTTTTTCAACTAGAGTAAATACTGTATAAAATAAACATGTTTTCTTGTTGTGCAGATGTGCAATCTGATTTGCAATCAAATTTTGAAGTGGTTCGCAAAATTATTAAAAATGCATTTAATTTACTGTAGATTATCCGTTTTGTATCTACTTTTAATACAACTAAAATTTTATTTGGACTTTTTTTACATTTCTAAAGTCAGACTGAGCCCATCACGCTCTCATTCACGTCAAATATGAGTCTGCAACACCCACAGAAGCAAAAGCCACTCGATTTCAGTCTCATTCAAAGTTCTAATGATTTAATTTACACCTCTTTCTTCTAAAAATACCTTCAGCTTCTCTGAACGGCCGGGTTTCCCACTGGGAAACAGTAACACGAGACGACTGGGACGCGCTGGACCATTTCTCACACACAATACTGAGTCTCTGAACAATTATCAGTGAACACCGACGCACGTCTGAACACTAACACTGACTCACAGTTATTCTTCACCGCTTCACATTATACATCAATACTGCACTGCTTATGCATTAAGCATTTAAAAACAATAGTCTAACATCAACTGTGGGAGTGTATAATGAGAAATGACCTCAAAAACACATATGTCTGAGGAAACAGTGAGACTGATGGCCTTTAACAAAATGCAATAAGTCTTTCTCTCCTTTTGTTGGCGTGAGGCACATTTTAATGCTAAACACAGCTGTCGACACACCGGTAATTACCCAGGATGCACTGCATTGCGGGGATAATTTATGGCCTATGGGTGTGTTATAAAAAACACAAGAGTCATTGAATTACACTCATACATTAAACACACACATGCACAAACACGCAACTCATTATCTGCTCGCTTTTCTCTGTTTTTGTGTCATCTCACATCGTCACACAACGTTTTCTCCTTATTTGGGCCCTTTAATTCAATGCAAACACTAAAAACTCTGTTAAATGCATATTAAGTTAAAAAGAGACTATATTGCATTGAATTTGCATTGCATGTTGGATTAGATATTGCATTGCATTGACTAAATAACCTCATCTGAACATCAGAAACTAAACACACACTTGCTATCAGCATACACACATTGTGCAAACACACTCATGAATAATTATGCTTTTGCAAAAATGAAAAGACAGGCTGTAACCAATGGGTTTTGCATGCACAACTTCAAAAACATCCTCAGAAGTCATCTTGTGCGACTTCAGAGAGTCAAGACACCTGGAGGCACAAACTCCACACAACAGAAACGCTGTGGGCGCTAAAACACAAAGCATTCCTGCCGTATTTGTGAACGGAGTCGTTCTGACATGCCACGCGCTCAAATAACTGACAGCTGGAATGAGAGTTCACCTGAACACTGACCACAAAGATCACAGAAAACCATTTGAGTTATGCTTCTAAATGAGTTCTGACGCTACTGTATTCAACTACGAATCAAATGTTATTCAGCCAACTAGTTTAGGCTGGTAAGAGAAAGACTTAATTATGCCACAAGGAGTGATTGCTACAGATATTTATCCATTTAGATCTAGTAGCTTAAAGGAGGAAAAACTTTTTTTTTTTTTTTTTTTAAATATAAAGTAAGATTACTTGGAACAAAATACAGGTTTCTCTAAAACAAAACAAGTTTCAAACAGTTGGCTTCTATTATATTATTTTATAGCATATATTAATGTATAATTATATTCACTTAATAATCATCAAACTGTGAGTTTCATAATAAAAAAATACATTATATTTAATGTATATATTTCATTTGTATTTAAAATGTAATGTAAATATATTGCAAATATAAATTAAAAATATAGATAAAAAAGTAATTATTTGTTATTATAATAGGATCACAATAGATTATTATTTCAACTTTATATTTATTACTTTATTATTTTGTACTCAATATAATTTAGTATATATGAATATATATATATATATATATATATATATATATATATATGTATGTGGGTGTGTGGGTGTGTGTGTGTGTGTGTACATGTACTAAATTAGATAATTATTAAAATATCCATTACTATTTTTATTATATATTTTATTATATTTTATTTTATACTCGTATAGTATATATAATACATACTATATAATATACTATTATTTAATATATAAAATTAATTAATAATATATGTATTAATATAGTATTATTTTTATAGTATTATTTTTAATTAGCATATTTATGTGTATATATAATTAGTAAGTTAATTATTAAAATTAGATATTATATAAATTATACATTAATTAGACAGAACTATACATTAAATATACATTTATTATAACTGTAATAATTATAATTATTTGTTGAATGTACATATATTATGTTAACAGAAAAAATTGATTCTTACATAATATAATTTTAATAATAATTAATATATTTAATAAGTAATATAATTTAACGATAAATATTAGCAGCAGTAATAGTAAATCTTGCCTTAGCATAAATTGTTTAGAACATCATAGACTATTCATAGCAAAATCTGACAAATTAAAATCCATTAATATCTGCTAGTTTCACAGTGAAATGCTTCAGATTATGGATGTAAAATTGTTTCAAATACACAAATACAGATCAGATTTTCACCCAATAGCGTGGCTGGAATCACTCACCCGCCTCTTTGCCCTCCGTCGCCCCCTGCTGCTCATCCAGACGCAGGTCACTCAGCAGGTGCTCCAGGATCTTATGAGGCGTCCCAGACACCACCACATACCTGCGGGACACAGCAGAAGAGGAAGACTCTGATGGGTACTCGTCCTCAGAGGAAGAACATGTAGAGCAGGAGCCGCTCCAGCGCTGCCTGTCAATAACATAACCATCCTCCTCATCCTCATCGTCGTCAATGTAACGAAAATGAGGAATGTCAAACGTGGGCATTTCATCCTCATCCTCCAGACTGTTGCTGTACTCCCAGTCTTCATCGTCATAGTCATCCTCCTCTGCCTGCACCAGTGTGACGGGTCTGAGTTTCAGGAAAGTCTGGAGGTCCATTCCAGGGAGCTGCGTGCTGCCTCATGCCCAGAGCGGGGGTTCGGTCCTGGGCTGCAGGGACGATCGACTCCCCTGTGAGCTGCTGGAGAAACTTACACCAACCTGAAGACACGGTCTATGCAGCAAAACGCACAGATTTGCGCACAAACACCACCTAAGAAGTCATGTTTACATGCACACGCAAGTTTTAAGCTGTTAGCAGTTCCTCCTCAAGCTGTAATGAGGAAGCAAATGTCAGGAATGTGTTTGATCGAGAGAGAGAGAGAGAGATTGACTGGAGGAGGGACAGTGCTTAAGGATATGTAAATAAAGGGGAGTGGCTATATAACAGTGTTAATTTTTACAGCAAATTTTGATTTAGTCTTAGTCAAATATTCGTCATCTGAGTTGTTTTAGATTTATTTGACTAAATATCATAAGATTTTATACAATATCATAAGATCTATCTACTTGTTTTCTTTAAAAAAACAAAAAAAAACAAAAACAACCTTGCTATGTGTACTGTGTTAGGCTAACCGAGACTTGTCATAGCACTTGTTGTTGCTCTTTTGTTGGTTTTGATTGCTTCTTCTATTGTCCTCATTTGTAAGTCGCTTTGGATAAAAGTGTCTGCTAAATAACTAAATGTAAATGTAAAGTAAATGTAAATCTACAATATATTTAGTTATCTAAAATCTAATGAGTTTAGTTAGAGTATAATGCATTTATTAAGCATTTCTCTAAAATGACCAAACTCATTGTATAGGTTTGATATTAAGGTTTTATCATGATAGACAGCGATTTAATTGCGGTGACACGCAACATGCCTTTTTATTAAAATTAAACGGAACCACTTCTCATAAAGAAACAAGAACATGGTCTTCTTTTCAATGAAATACTAATGGTTATATAGGCTAATTATTCATTCTTCATAACAACTTGTTCACCACATTCTTCACTCTTTCAAGCAGACATATTTATTTATATAAAGTGATTCAGTCAAGAGCAGTGAGTGATTTTCTGTCTTTCTTTTGTTGCTTGATTAACATCAATGACTCAGACAATACCAACTAAATTAGGCTGCTATCCCTTTAAAAACCGAATGCATGGATGCAATGTACTGATACATGTTCTCCCTACTGTTTACATTCACTTAAAACGGACAATTCGACATCATTTCGTGTGTATTTCTCCGTTTATGCGACGCTAAAGAGTACAGAAAACCAGAACGAATTGAGTTCTCTTTTACGTCGTCAAATTTATCCATATGTCTGCTCTTCTCTTACTCCCAGATATTGACATTTTTTAACATATTATGAGATGTGCAGCAAATGTATGCTAGCTTATGACCCGCAGGATAGATTAATAGGCTATGATACAGTTCAAATGTACGCATATAACCTCCTAACAGCGCAGCAGATTCATTCTGAATGAATCTCTTCCCAAATTGCCCCTCCCTAACATTTTCGTCTCGTTTTTATTCACTAACAAAAATGTCAATCGGTTTTTGTCATAGTTTTTGTCATTCAAAATGAGTTTTTGTTTCGTTATCGTCTCATTTTCGTCTGTGAAAAAATTTTAAAAAATGTAAAAAATTATGACAAACATTATTGGTCAATGAAATGAACACTGCTATATAAGGGGCCGTGGTCTCACCTCTTATCTCCATCCTCATCTTTGACTCCGGCCGTTTGTGGAGATGCTGGATCTGATGGCACTCTCTGGAGAACCAGCACATCTTGACCCCTCTCCTTCAGACAGACACGCACAACGCCCTCGCCCTGAGCCTGAGAGAGAGACACAAACAAATCACTCACTGATTCAGAGCGAATAAAGCATATAAATCAAAATACAATGGCTGTCTTACTTAAATAGACACTGAAGAAATAGTTCATTCAAACTAATGAATATTCTTTCATCACTTAGACTGGCTATTTGAACTGAATCAATTGATTCAATATCTGACTCAAAAGAATGAATCATTCATGAATTACTCATAATTGCTTCTCATGAACGTGCAAAGAAAAACTGTATCAAGATCTTTAGTGAATAGGTAAATAAATTTCAACATGTTTGTTGTAAAGGTCATATGAACTACTTTTATGGTGTTTTTATGGCAGTTTTTTTTTTTTTTTTGTCATTTCTGGACTTTTGCAGCAAAGTATCAGAGAGAACTGAATCACTCACAGATTCATAGCAAAACAAATCAAGTACACAGTTACAAATCAAAATACAATGGCTATCTTACTTAAAAAGGCATTGAAGAAATAGTTCATTCAAGCTAATGAACATTCTGTCATCACTTAGATGGCTATTTGAACTGAATCAACTGATTCAATATTCAACTCAAAAGAATGAATCATTCATGAATTACTCATAATTGATTTTCATGAACGTGCCAGGAAAAACTAGGGCAAATATCAAGATCTTCAGTGAATACTGACTGAAATTTCAAGTAAATTTCATATGAACTATTTTTATGGTGCTTTTTTGTCATTTCTGGACATATGAAGCAAAGTGTCTGAAAGAAAGAGAACTGAATCACTTACTGATTCACAACAAAAATTTAAAAAACAACACACAAAACACAGTGGTTATGTTACCTAAACAGACATTAAAGGAATATTTCACTTAAAAATGAACATTGTCATCATTTAGACTGGCTATATGAACTGAATCAACTCAAAAGAATGAATATTCTAAGAAACACTAGAATGAATATCAAGATCATCAGTGAACAGCAACTTAAATTTCAACTTGTATGGTTGCTTGAAGACTTGGAATAAAACACACAAGTCATATGAACTACCTTTATGGTGCTTTTATTATACTTTTTTTTTGTCATTTCTGGACTTTCACTTGCTGACTGAGACCAAAAATGAAAAAGAAAAAAAAAAAAAAAACAATGACACAATTACACATCAAAACATCAGTTATCTTACTTAAATAGACAGTGAATAAATAGTTCACTCATAAATTAACAATCTGTCATTATTTGGTCTTTATTATGTGAACTGAATCAACTTAATATTCAACTCAAAGAATGAATCACTCATGAATAATTCATAAAGTAATGGTCCATTAATTTTGAATTATGTTAAAACAGTATACAAAAAAAGACTAAATATTGATTAAAATAGGACAAACATTGATTCTTTAATTAAAAAGCAAAATCATTCAGTCACAAACTACATAAAAACTTCTTCTGTTGGAAAACACAGGGTGTCATCAAAACCAATCAGGTTTGCATGCAAATATTTCACAGCGTGTATTTCTGTCGCCAAACCCGACAAGTTTCCACATGCATTTCTATCATACTCAAACTCTCACTTTCAGTTTCAATTAAGCAGCACGTCATTAGGGAGAAACGAGAGTCATTACAGTCAGAATCACAATCAAGTTCCCACAAAAATGCTGCAAAAATATACTCCCCACAATCAAACTCCACCAAACACACAGAAACACTTCATCAATTCGGCCTGTTCCTCTTTCAGACCATCCTAAATAACATATGAACTTAAAATCAATTCTTGCTAAATGATGTATGCATTTACAGATGAATCAAACAGCTAACTCAATCAGTGTTCACTGATGCTCTGAACAGCATTTCAGTCACACACCTGACGTGTTTGTGTGTGTTTGCGCACTTTCAGACGAGTCTGGACAGCAGCGTTTGAGGAAGATGAAAGGCAGGAAAAAGGAAAAACGCCTCACACACACACACACACACACACACACACACATCTGCCACACAGGTGAGAATCACGACACACACATTCAGATGCACAGAAAAAAAGAGGCACATCCGTGGCTTTGTGTTTGAAATCCGGCTCGTATCACAGTCTTAATGTGGCCTGCAGGTGCAGATACTTCAAATACTGTATACTAAAGACTACTGAAAAAACCTGTTCTACAACATTTTGAATAATCACATATAATCACAATAATTTTGCAATTAAATCAAGCGACATCTTGAATATCTGATTCATATGTGCACATCATTTTAAGTAAACAAAAGACTAATGGAAAAAGTAAAATACAGTAAAAATCTATTTGAGAATAATTTTTAGGATTTCTCTTAAGGCTGCATTTGCTTAAAAATATCGTAAAAATATTAAAAATTGTGAAATATTATTCCAGTATAAAATAGCTGTTATGTGAATATCTGTTAAAATGTAATTTATTTCTGTGATCAAATCTGAATTTTCAGCATCATTACTCCAGTCTTCAGTGTCACGATCCTTCAGAAATCATTCTAATATGCTGATTTGCTGCTCAAGAAACATTTCTGATTATTATCAATGTTGAAAACAGCTGTGCTGCCAAATAATTTTGTGGAAATTGTGATATATTTTATTTTTCAAGATTCACAGATGAATAGAAAGGTCAAAAGAACAGCATTTATTTGAAATAGAAATATTTTGTAACATTATAAATGTCTTTACTGTCACTTTTTTATCAATTTAATACATCCTTGTTGAATAAAAGTATTAATTTCTTTAAAAAGAACACCAAATTTTAATTGGTAGTCAATATTTTGACAGTTTTGTATTGAAATAATACTGCTCTAAAAACAGTAATTTCAAAACAAATATAAATATTAATACTGAAATATTTTTAAGCTACATAAAAATATACTGTGCTAATCATAATGACAGCAGGTAAATTTAGAAATGACATCAGTCCAGATGTTTTTAAATATTGGTGTGATGGATATGAACATCTGCAGTCTGAGTCACAGCATTAAAACAGGCCTCTCATGAAGCAGATGTGTCGTGTGTCTGTGCCAGATGAGCATCCGCTGACATGACTCATTCACTGACTGAACACCTTCACAGGTGAGGGAGGTCATAAGCTCCGCCCACATGTGTCTGGGAGCAGGTGGGCGGAGTCAGACAGGTGATGACACGCTGTAATGCAGGACTCAGAAGTAGGTCATCTGAACTCCTGCAAGGGTGTAAGTTTAACACTGTTTCAAAAGAAAAAGAATATGTGGTGTTGAATGACTCACAATCTCATCCAAAATAAAGACTGAATGAAATTAAAATGGGAATTTTGTGGATTTTAGTCAATGTTCATTAGCTTTGAGTGCATCTACACTACCGTTCAATAATTTTGGGTCTGTAAGATTTTGTAATGTCTTTAAAATAAGTCTCTTCTGCTCACCAAGGCTGCATTTATTTGATCAAAAATATTGTAAAAAAAGAAAAAATGTGAAATATTATTGTGATTTAAAATAGCTGTTTTCTATGTGAATATATTGTAAAATGTAATTAATTTCTGTAATGCAAAACTGAATTTTCAGCATCATTACTGCAGTCTTCAGTGTCACATGATCCTTCAGAAATCATTCTAATATGCTGATTTGAAGCATTTCTGATTATTATCAATGTTGAAAACAGTTGTGCTGCCGAAAATGTTTTTGGAAACTGATACAGTTTATTTTTCAGGATTATTTGATGAAAGGAAAGTTCGAAAGATCAGCATTTATTTGAAACAAAAATCTTTTGTAACATTATAAATGTCTTTACTGTCACTTTAAATCAATTTAATGCATCTTCGCTGAATAAAAGTATTAATTTCTATAAAAAAGAACCCAAACTTTTAATTGGTAGTTTATATTTTTACAGTTTTTTACTGAAATAATATTCCCCCAAAACAGTAATTTCAACGCAAATACATAAGCAAATGCATCCTTGCTATGTAAAAGTATAAATTAAAAAAAATATATATATATATAAATAAATAAATAAATAAAATTTCGATCTCTCAAATAAATATCTGGGTCATATTTCATACTGAAAATCAATAGAAAAATAAGAAAATAAGAATTTCTGAATTGTAGTTTTATGTCATTATATTGTTTCTTGTACCAAACTTAATTTATGGTGACTTGAATTAAAAAAATAAATCATTATGACTCCTATTCCTAACAGTTTTGACCAGATTCACTTAACTTGAGCTGGTTTTGGCAGCTGTGATGTAAACTAAACACTATTAGCTACTTTAAACACAGAACAAGTTCTTCAAATACATTCCAACATAACTTCCTTTCCTCATTAAGAAAGACGTCAGTATGAAACAGCAAGCATTTCATGCAGTCAAAATCCAGTGAAATGTAAGAAATGACCCCTGTGTGTGACAACAGCGCAATGCTATCGACGCAAGCTCTGTTCAAACCACCCACAGACATCCAAACCCTGGACAAAATGTTCTGGAACATGTTCACTAAAATATACAATATCCGTCAGCAATTCAAACTCTTCCATCCCCGAACGACCTTCAGTCGAGAGTCTGCTGCCTGCGAGACTGTGAGCGATGATTGCTCACTTCAGTTGCCCTCCTGTGGAGCAAAGGATGCTGGGACAGGAAACAGATGGATTATCTGCGCCCAGACAGACACGAACATGACCTCTGACATCCTAATGAAGGTCACGACCCCCTCGGAATTCACTGTTACTTCAAATTCCAAAAAAACTCCTGAAGATTCCAAAAATACTCTCACTCTGACTGCAAATTATTCAAACCGGAACAAACATTCCCAAATATTCCGAAACGCTCCAAAACAAACACGGATATCGGATCGCATCTGCACTGCTCCTCCCTGCAAATGTGTTTATAAAAAGCAACGCTAATAAGATTTTACTGCAGTTACGCAATTCCACAGAAAAAACCACCTACATTAACAAATACCAGGCCAGAGGCTGCTGGGAAAAAATGTTGGCGATGCAAACGATAACAAACTGTTTATCTGCGGTGGCCGTGTTCCTCTCGAGCCTTTCCAAAATCAGCTATTATGTGTGCTCGTATTTAAATGTCAATGCTGATGAAAAATACATTTTTCCATTTTCAAGCTGGCAGTGAGAGAGTTATGTAACAGAAGTGGTACATTGTGAATGTTTGAATGAGTCTCCCAGGATCTGCAGGGACACAATAATAAAATAAAATAAAACAAGCCTGAAGATGCAACAGGAAAGACAATTATACTGTTTGGCATCATTTTTGACCGCAGAATGATGTGGTTGACCAATCAGAGTGGAGTATTTCAGAGATAATAAGGGTTCAGCGCTCACCCAGAACCAGCAGCTCAAGCAGATTATATCATAACCACATCAGATCACAGCAGACGCATGAAACCAGACCTTCCCATCCTCCAGTTCCTGTAGGAAAACCCCATCTCTGCTTCTCCAGGACGTTACCTCACCACCTGATCTCAATCTTCTTTCTTCTTCCTCTCAGTCTTACATTAACAGTATATTCATGCACTTGGCAGATGCTTTTATTGAAAGCATTCAGGGTTTGCATTTTATCAGTTTATGCATTCCCTGAGATTCAAAACCATGATCTCAGTGCTCTTCTTCATATCTTTAAATCTTTCTTCACCAAACATGATACTTTTGAATATCAGTCCAAAAAATTATTACCCAGTCTGCAAAGAAATGAAAAAAAAGTCTTTAAAAATCCTTTTAAAAAACTAATAATTTAATAAAAAATGTTGAATGCAATCTTCAGCAAATCTCATTCATATTTTTTAAAAAACAATATATTTTATAATATAATAAATTCATATCTGTTTTTTTATATATTCAATCTGTACATTATAATAGGTTATAGATTTATTTACTTTTTTTAAAAGAAATAAATACTTTTATTGAGCAAGGATGCATAATAGTGCATCAATAATGCATTAATAATAATGCATTATAATGTTAATCTATGTGTTGTTAATTATGCATTATAATGCATTACATTGTTACATTTTATTTTATAAAATATAATATTACAAAATAAAACATGTTACAAAATATATGATAAACATTATATTGCATTATAATAATGCATTATAATGTTACAAAAGATTTCTATTTCAAATAAATGCTGTTCTTTTGAACTTTCTATTCATCTGTGAATCCTGAAAAATAAAATATATTACACTTTCCACAAAAATATTCATCAGCACAACTGTTTTCAATCAGAAATATTTCTTGTGCAGCAAACCAGCATATTAGAATGATTTCTGAAGGATCATGTGACACTGAAGACTGGAGTAATGATGCTGAACATTCAGCTTTGATCACAGAAATCAATTACAGTTTAACATATATTCACATAGAAAACAGCTATTTGAAATTGCAAATAATTTTTTATATTTTTCTGTATTTTTGATCAAATAAATGCAGCCTTGGTGAGCAGAAGAGCATTAAATGCACTTTTAATTGCATCTTTAAATGCTTTTTTTTAATGCTTCATAAGCATAATATTTTTTCTAAGAAAGCGTCACTAGCTGAGCAGTCGCATTAAACTACAGACTTGTCAACTGTTGCTATGTTAATGACAGTTGTGGAGGATCAGCGAAACAGAGCTGTGTGTTTAAGTCTACACCTGTCCTGTGGCTCAGCGTTTGAGGTTGGTTCTCACGCTGGGTGGAGATCGAGTCCAGAGACCTCACTGATGTTCAGCACAGAGAGCACAGGAAAGGCCAGAGGAAGCACTCGGTGTTCCCTTCCTGCGTTTCTGCACAGAGCGATAGTGTGTGTGTGTGTGTGTGTGTGAGTGTGAGTGTGAGTGTGTGTGTGTGTGTGTGTGTGTGTGTGTGTGTGTGTGTGTGTGTGTGTGCTGTGCTTCTTTAATTACAGCAGAAAGTTGCACAGAAAACTCCCATGATCCTGCAAAAACCAAAAGACATGATCTTTACTCTAAACAATGCAGCAGAACCGAAACACAGCAAACAAACTCCACCTAAAGTCACAGCACAAGCCCAGCTCTCTGTGAGGAAATCCCGTTACATAACTGCGGGAATGATCTGATCACAAAGATCTTTTTAGGAAAAAGATGGATGAATGAATCTCTTATTCAGGAATTGGCTTTCTGTAAGCAAAACTGGAGTCTCTGCGTCTCCAGACATCATCCTGGTTTACGTAAGGCCTGAAACCACACAGTCATGAAGAGGGAAAAGAAACAATGCAACACTTCTGTCCAAATCAAACATCAGATGTATTATGTCAGTCCAATAACAGCGACAGATCCTGAGGGATCTGGAGACATGGAGAACATTACTTACATAGAAAGCAGTTGGTATTCTGTCTTACAGATTTAAAACTCTGGGCTTGAGTCACAGGTGCTTTCTAAATTTCTTGAAGTTCAAACTTAAGAGAAAATGAGGAATTGTGCTTTAGCAACTTACTAGAATAAAATTATTTTATTTATTCTTATTTTATTTCTTTATTTTATTTTATTTTAAATTATTTTATATAATTTTATTTATAATTTTTATATAATTTTATTTTTTATTTTTACTATAAAAACAAAAAGATAATTCAAAATGTGAATAAATATTATAATAGTATATAAATAACAAACAAATAAATCTAAATAGAAATAAAAATGAATGAAAATAACAAAAGCACATAAAAAATATTAAAACTAAAATGAAAATAATAAAAAAGCTAATTCAAAATATGAATGAATACTATATTAGTATATAAACAATACTAAATTAGCACTACTATTTACACACCAAAATTGAGGCCAAATAGAAATGTTAAAATTAACAAATGAAAAAAGCACATAACAAAATAACCAAAACTAAAATGAAAACTGAAAATGTAAAAAGAAATGCTAGATTAAAATATTAATAAAACCTGTAATATTATATAAATAATACTAAAATAACGCTGATATTTAAATACTGCATTTCAAATAATTGATCAATTGATTGTTACATTGTATGTAAACAGCATTGACAAGCACACTACACATCAGAAACGGCTCAATGACAGGTGGGTCAGGTGATTTGTGAGCACTAGAGACACAAGAGCAGCGAATTCTACACCGGATCACACACTCATGAACATGAGCTGCTGCGGCCTAAACAACTCAAAGCATCCATCAAGAACACCTTACAAACACAACATCTGATCTGTACTTTCAACAAACGCCTTTCACAATCCCCTCTACTTCCTCAAAGTGATGCATTTCTGAGAGAAAAAGAAAGTGAAATGAGGAAAGGGGGCGGGGCTTGGTTTTAAATAGGGCGGGGCTTGACTTGGAATCATCAGGAGTTGATTAGATCATGAAAAGTGGCCGTTTACTGAAGGATCAGAGGCAGACGTATATATATGTAAAAAGAGCAAAAATATGTAAAAAGAGCAGAAACGAGCCGCAAACGCTGCGATGTGCCCTGAGGCTCGTTAACAGCTTATGAGAGGCATTAGTCATGAGAAACGTCTAATCAGAGGAAACCAGGACTCCCTGCGACTCCAGCAGACAGACAGAGACTAAGACAAGTTCAGCCACGCTGATGAGGAACGAGACTCAGGTTACATTGGGATTTACTCAAACACTCCCATCAACAATCATCTCATACGCTACACACTCTTAAACACACAGCTTCTTCAATGGCTCATCATCATCATTTCTGGGTTCTTGAGGTGCTTTATGGTTTGTTGGAGATATAAATGTTTTGCTGTTTCAGTATTGGTTCTTCAGAGATTCTTAGAGACTGATCAGTTTGATCAATATTTTTTTAAACAATACAACTGTACATTTACAGATCAAGTAACATACTTATTTAAAGTATAAGTTGCATAATCACTTGACTTAAGCAGTGAGAAATGCATATCATTAAGTTAGACATAATCCAAAAAAAGACAAAAAAACATATTGCTTTTTATTTTTGCAAAATAAATTTACATGAATAGAACAGTGTAAATAATAATAATAATAATAATAATAATAATAACTGTACAATTTTATTATTATTTACACATTTATTATTATTATTATTATTATTATTATTATTATTATTGGAATTTGCATTAATGGAATGGAGTAAATAATAATAATAACAATAATAATAATAATAATAATACCACATTATTACTGCACATACATTGCAATTATTTATTTTGCAAAAAAATTGCATGAATAAGAGTACAATTAATAATAATAATAATAATAATAAAACTACACCACATTATTATTATTATTGCAAATACATTGCAATTATTTATTTTGCAAAACATAAATTTGCATGAGCACACTGGTTTAAATAATAATACTAATAAAATAACTGTGTCTTATTGTTATTACTATTATTAAACTCATATTAAACTTCTTATTACATTATAAGTAAATACTTATATATACTTATATTGTTTATACATATACATATATATATATATATATATACATATATATATATATACATATACATATACATATATATATACATATATATATATATATATATATATATATATATATAATTATTACTATTTAACTACATTTGTTCCTGTTCCAAAATCTAAAAAAAAAAAAAAAAAATCAGTTATAAAAGACTTCAGTATGAAAATTCATAAAACTAAACATAAAACAATTCATAAAACTCTTTCAGGTTCTTTATTTTCAAGAGTGTATCAGCATGAGCTTTAGAAAACAGGACTCCAGAAGAGTTTCAGAAATACCTCAACAGGTGAGTTTCCTCACCTGACCCCCTAATGTGACCCCTGACCTGCTGTTGCCATGCCAACAGGCTCAGGTGCATCTTACCTGAGCGGAGCGGTCGGGGAGCCGGTAGTTCTGGCTCTGGAGGAAGCGATAGCCGTCTTTGGCCAGCCGCTGGACCATCTCCAGCCGCGAGAAGTCATCCGGAGCCCTGAGAGCGCAGACGCCCGCCTGCTGCAGAGAAAACAGATACTTCAACCCACAGTCCCACGACATCACAGTCACTCCAGACACGCAGCAGTTACTGAGAGAGATCCATGCTCTCGCTCATTCAGCTGCCTGACTTTCCTCTGAACGCATGTGAGAGTGTGTTTGAGGGACAGAGGGGGCGTGTCTGTGTGGCTCCACCCATAAGAGGCAGGGACAAATGATTGACAGCATCTACTGTACACCTTAGAGAACGAGAGAGACTTTGGGTGCTTTACTAGTTGTAATCGTGTTTTGTATTTATATTCATTTCCATTTCAGTTGCTTGCATTAACTTCATATTATTTATTTGTTAAAGTAACAGGTTGTAAAAAAAAACAACTAAGCAGCCAGAGGTGCATTTTATACACACAAATGGCAGTATTTTTGTGATTAATTACAGATAAAACTATTAAAAACATTTTTTGTTAATTGAAATGAAGTTGACACAAAATAAAATATAAAACTGAGATGAACAACTTAGAGTAAATAAAAAAAAAAAGTTTTCTTGCCAACTAAGTGAAATAAGTTTAAGCTGAAGTACTAAAATTACTAATTGGAAGTAAATAAAAACTAAAACTGAACTAAAACTAAACCTAAAACTGAAATAAAAAAAATATATAATGATAAAACTTAAATAGTAAAACAAACAAACTGACACTCAAAACTGAAAATATGTAAATAAAAGTTCATTCAAAATATTAATAAAACTATAAAAGTAGTTAATATTGTGTTTATTTTAAATTGTAAATTCTTATTTGCGTTGATAAAAATATTGTACGTAAAACAAGTAAGCTATAGAAATATTAAAGCTATTAAAGCTATATAGAAATATTAACAAAAAAGAAAATTAAAGCATGTAACAAAATCACTAAAACTAAAATTACAATGAAAAGATAAAATATAAAAATAAAAGCTTATTTAAAATATTAATGAAATAAATAATACTAAAATAACACTGGCAAACACAATTCTTCAGAAAATGTACAAACAGTGTTTAATATTGTCTTTACACCTTGTCAATGTTTTATGTGTGAATAATCCTTCCAATAAAGCTTTGTCTCTGTTTTTGAGAAAACCAGTGTTGTTATCGATACCTAAAACTTTTAAAAAATATTTTTTTTGTTTATTGAGTTAAAATATAAATATTATTAAACGAAAAATGTAAACTTAAACTTAAAAAAAAAGTTGAAATGTTGCTTTGACAAATAACTGAAATAAACAAGTAAAATACTAAAATTACTAAAACTTAAACTCAAATAAAAATAAATTAAAGCTATGTAGAAAACAAAAATAAAATAGCAAAATAGCAAAATTACGAAAACAAATTAAAATTAAAACTAAAAAAATATAAAAATTAAGCTAATTGAAATTGATAATGAATAAATAATAAAATAAAGAAGACTATAACACTGGCACCAGTGAAAGCAGATAATCTGAGAATGAACAATGGGCTTTTATCATCAGAGTCCGGCTGCCCATCGTGTTTATTCACTCAGCGCTGTGTTTGCATTGGTCGAAACAGCCGCAGGTTTCCTGTGAGCTAAACCGCCTTCCCACAAAACCATCCCAGACCAGCACAGGCCGGACCAAATCAAAACAGACACACAGCGCTGTGAAAATACAGTGGACCGCATTCAGAACAACAGAGATGGAAAAACGCAAGCGGCGGCCTTCATGAATATGTGATGATAAACTCTGTTACTCTGAGCTAATAGTGATGCTGAAATATTCATTCATGAAGATCATGTGACCAAACACACGATGTCGAACTATACTGTAATTAGACACAACAGCTGCTTCAGAGACAACGTTTGAGATGAACCAGTGATAATGTCTTTAGCAGAGGAAATCCTCACTATTAGTGCTCAGACTTTCAAATAAACCCAAACACTAAAGCCTAAAACAAATACACGTGCACTAGAGTTGTGTAATTAGACAACTTTTTAGAGAGTTTAACTGAAATGCGCTGCAATACTCCATCAAAGTTAAATACTATATATTAAAAAATTATTAAAAAATTAATTAAATTAATTAATTAAATTATTAAAACATGTAATTAAACTACTTAATTATAATTTAGTTTCTTTTTTAAATGTATTTTATTAGTTTTTATAATAATATTATAATAATAAATTGTATAATCATTTTTAATACAACTATATAACCATAAATAATACAATAACATAACAGCGACGACATACCGCTAATGCTATATATAACTTTTTATTTTCTGTTGTTCTCTGCCAATGTAACTTTAGGGTTTAACTGAATAAATGAAAATAAAAATCATTTTTATTTTAACAATAAGTAAATTAATTTAAATTTTTTTTTTAAAAATTACAAACTAATTATTTTTACATAATATTTATTTATATGCAATATTTACAATAATATTTACTTAAAATGTATTCATTTTAAATAACTAATAATAAAATTAAAAAATAAAATAAATAAATATATTCATTAAAAATACAATTAAACAATTTTTTTGTTATACTTAATACCAATAAACATAATAATATCCTTGTTTAACTGTAAATGGAACAACAAAACTTGAAAGCTTAAGGTTTTAATGGGAGCATCCTGCAATACTGCATGAAAATTAAAATATATTTATTTAAAATAAATAATAATAAAAACTTTAAAAATGAAATAATTAAACATATTTATTTAAAAATATATTTTTACATTATATTTTATATGTATATTTTAAAAAAGACAAAATAAAATACTAAAATAACTAAAATTAAATAAAATTATTTTTACAAAATATTTAATATAACAATAATATCCTTGCGTAAACCGTAAAGAATTAAAGCAACAACACAACAGCCACAACATTCAGCTCATCAAGAAACAACACATTTAAACAACATGAATTGCATTGTAATACTATAGTTTTATATTCTCTACTTTGTACAGTTTTGCTATCATTCAGTAAAGATATCAGGAGAAACCTAGAGAGCAAAAGATGCAAACGTCTGCGTGACTCATATTGTCTTCATTAAACGTAAATATGGAGTTTGAGACTGAAACTGAATGCACAGTGCTGGCAGACGATACTGCAGACCAGAAGATAACGAACGCCAGACAGAGCTGTTATTACCTTGACTGTAATTATGGGCTAATGAGCGTCCACTAACCACAGAGGAGAACTAATCAGATCCTAGCCTGCTTCATTACAAACACACACACACACACACACACACACACACGCCCTGCGTCCCAATGTTCATACTATCCATCCTAAATAGTATGTGAGATTAGAATAAGTGTGTCCCAAAGCATAGTATGTTGAAAAGAGTATGCCAAAAGTCTCCGGATGGTCTACTCTTTCAGCTCAAATTTTGAAGTGTGGATCCGTGCACACTCTAATGGCTAAAATTGCCCACAATCCATTGCGTTTTGGCGAAGGATTCAGTCCAGAACTACAATCACGAATAAAACGCGTTAAAAAACTACAAACGTGGCGGATGTGCGCAATTGACGGTTAGGTAGAGAGGTTTATAAAAAGTGGTTTGAGTTACTAATAATCAACATTTAACCTAGTAAAAAATATGTATTTATTGTTATATGTGTTATATTTCATCTGCAACAGCAATGTGAACTTTAATAAACATCCATTTGGTCGTTAACTTTTAAATGCATCATTATACAGACAATATGAGCAGAGTTCTCGGCATGAAAGACCCGCGGCTGACAGATCAACACACTACTTCTTTTCTCTCCAGTATGGTAGGAAGTTCAATGAAATGAAATGTGGAGGATGTTAACTGTGACAGGATGATTGACAGGTCAGTTTACAGTGACAGGGTGCGTGTAACAGGTGCGACAGAGCGCTCAGTTAAAGACGCAGTTGTGTGACGTGATAGTATGTCCCAAAGCTTGCCTACTCTTCTACTACACACTCAAAAGTGTGTACTTTTTCTTCACCAAAAGAGTACATACTTTAAGGGCGTAGTATAAGTAGGCACATTGGGACGCAGCAACAGAGTCCCTGTGAACTTCATTATCTTGATATGGTGACGCAAACCAACCTCAACACTTCCTGTTCCTCACACAGCAACTTCCTTCTGGACAACAACAGTTACACACGACCATTAGTGTGCTCTTCTGGCTCTGTGTTAATCTGAGATCAGACCATCGATCATTTACATCCAGAGTAAGAGCTCTTCTACATCTGAAGACGCCAAGAGGCCTTGAAGACCTCCTGACACACACACACACAGAGACACACACACACACACGCACACACACACACACACAGAGACACACACACACACGCACGCATACATACTCGCTTTATGAAATAAACATGACTGCACATGTAATCTCATGTACTTTCAGATTCGCCTGCAAATGTCTAAACACACATGTAACCTCATGAAAAGCAAGTTCACAGTGAATTAAGACACTCTCGATGTTTGAATGTCATTTCATTGGTATTTTTGAAAATATGTAAATATAATAATAATAAAAAATGTTTTTGAAAGAAGTCTCTTCTGCTCACCAAGGCTGTATTTATTTGATTAAAAACACAGTGAAAATGATTAAATTGTGAAATATTATTACAATTTAAAATAACTCTTTTCCATGTGAATATATTTTAAAATGTAATTAATTTCTGTGATCAAAGCTATATTACGTTACGTCAGTCGTCAGTGTCACATGATCCTTCAGAAATCATTCTAATATGCTGATTTAAAAAATAGATTCAAAATAAAGATTCAAAAGATTCAAAATAGAAAATAAAGATAAAGATAGACAAAGATTCAAATAGAAAACAGTTATTTTAAACTGTAATATTTCAGAGTATTACTGTTTTTTTCATCACATAAATAATAGGCTTCTTTCAAAAACATAAAAAATCTTAATTATTCCGAATTGTTTTTTTTTACATTTACATTTAGTTATTTAGCAGACGCTTTTATCCAAAGCGACTTACAAAAGAGGACAATAGAAGCGAACAAAATCAACAAAAGAGCAACAACATGCAAGTGCTATGACAAGTCTCGGTTAGACTAACGCAGTACACATAGCAAGGTTTTTTTTTTTTTTAAAGAAAACAAGTAGATAGAATATAGAAAAAAAAAGAAACAGTGTTTTTTTTGTTGTTTTTTTGTTTTTTAAAGAAAACAAGTAGATAGAATATAGAAAAAAGAACATATTATTATTTTTATCTTTAGGTTTTAAAGAAAAAGTAGCAGTTAGAGAATAAATATGCAATTGATAGAGGGTCAAGGGTGTGTGTGTGTTCTTTTTTTTAAATAAAAAGATGACAGATAGATAAAACAGAATTAGAATAGAGAGTGATAGAGTTAGAGGGTCAAATAAAGATGGAAGAGATGTTGCATGTTCCGAAAGAAAGGGCCTGATCTTCCTACTATTGTATAAAGCAAATCTGCAGGACCGGGCAGTTTTAGCAATGTGGTCTGAGAAATTCAACTTATCATCTATCACAACTCCAAGGTTTCTGGCTGTTTTTGAAGTAGTAATGGTTGATGAGTCTAACTGGAAGGTGAAATTGTGATGAAGTGATGGGTTTGCTGAAACTACAAGCAGTTCTGTCTTAGCTAGGTTGAGTTGAAGGTGATGGTCCTTCATCCAGCAAGAAATGTCTTTTATACATGCTGAGATGCGAGCAGCTATCGTCGGATCATCAGGATGAAATGAGAGGTAGAGTTGAGTGTCATCAGCATAGCAGTGATACGAAAAGCCATGTTTCTGAATGACAGAACCTAGTGATGTCATGTAGACAGAGAAGAGAAGTGGTCCAAGAACTGAGCCCTGAGGCACTCCAGTAACTAGATGTTACGACTTGGATATCTCACCTCTCCAAGATACCTTGAAGGACCTATCTGAGAGGTAAGACTCAAACCACTGGAGTGCGGTTCCTGAGATGCCCTTTCTCAATAGGGTTGACAGGAGGATCTGGTGGTTGACTGTATCAAAAGCAGCGGACAGATCCAGCAAGATACGTAATGAAGACTTGGAAGCTGCTCTGGCAAGTCTTAGGGCTTCAACAACTGAGAGCAAGGCAGTTTCGGTTGAATGTCCACTTCTGAAGCCAGATTGGTTGCTGTCAAAGCATGTGAGCGAACCGGAGCGGCGTGACACTCAGCGCAATATTTCGCTCTGGGGGCGTGCGCTCCGCTCAGTCGCTCACGGCTAAAGCAAACAGTCCGCTAATGTTCCGCTCACGCTCACCAGTAAACCAAATCCCACTCAGATCACGCTCCGACATAAAATTTCTCCGGTAGGCCGAATTGTGTTTTTTTCCCCCGTTTATAATAAAATTCTTGAATAAATGTCTCAAAGCAGTAGAATAAGTAACGGTTATGTTTCAGGGTGACGTTCAGCTTGTACTTTTTAAAATTAATTTTATTAATTTAAATGTACTAAATTAAAATTAATTTAAAAACATGTCTTGTTTTTGAAGCCACTTGACAAACCTTCCTAAAAAATTCAATAACTGAAAAAGTATTTTCATTAGTCCTACTTTATTTCCATGAAAACACAGCTTCAGTTATTGTACAACAGAACATTCAAAACATGCACACAAGATGAAATGTACTTACTTTATATTTGCACAGTTTCGTTTTGTTAAGCTCTTTTTGCACTACACTCATATCTGCACAGTTTTGTTTTTAGTTTTGTTTATTTATTTAACCGATTTGCATTTCATCTGCCATGTGCCTTATGCCACTTAATCTAACTCTTTTCTACAATGTCCTTATTTGTATATCTGTATAGTTTGTTTTTATATTTTAAACTGTATTTATCTGCATTCTACGTCTACTGTTAGTGTTTTATTGTTAACTGTATGCACCATGGGTCTGAGAGTCACGCAATTTCAATTCTCTGTATGTATGTGCTGTACATGTGGCAGAATTGACAATAAAGCAGACTTTGACTTTGACTTGACTTTGAAATGCAGAATTTCACAAAATACACCTTGCTTATCAGGCCCACACACAAGATGAAATGCACTTAAAGAATTATTTAGTGGCGTTAATAAAAGAAACACTTTCTAAAATTAAAATAGAACAAAACTGCGAGGAAATGCAGCCTATTAAAACGTCTGTCAATCTTTACAGGATTTTAGAATGTACCTTATTTTAGAAACATTATTGACAAACTATTGATTAGCCTATTCCACAGATTCTCGAACTAGCAATTTACCAAAGGGCATTTTGGGTTGAGCGAGCGGCGCTGAGCGCATTGAGCGAGCGGAGCGGAATCTTCAGAAAGGCGCTCTCCGCTCTGAAGGAAATATGACTGCTACGCTCCTCCAGTGTGAAGGGATGTGTTAACGATGTGAGTGAGTGCAGGTACAACCGCAGGAGAAATGGCTTGAAGGAGATGAGATGGAATAGGATCAAGCGGACAAGTAGTAGGATGACTGGAAAGGATGAGATTAGAGACTTCTGCCTCAGAGAGTGGAGAGAAGGATGTGAACGAGTGTATGTTTGCTGGTAAGATGTGTTTGACAGTTTGAGGTGTGGAGAATTGTGCAGTGAGGTTTGTAATTTTATTAAAGAATGTGGCAAAGTCGTCAGCTGTTAGAGTTGATGAAGGAAGGGGAGGAGGAGGACAAAGGAGGGAGGAATATGTTTTAAACAGGGTTTCTGCAGGATTTTTAAGCTCAGATTTAAGACTTTTTAAGACCTTTTTTAAGACCTGCACAAATAAAATTAATACCACATGAGCGGGGTAGCGCAATGTCTATAGTACCATATTAAACTGTAAAATGACTGTAAAAAGCATAATTTACAATTCAGATACAAGTTTTCACAAAAACAAAAAAGTTTTGTAAAATGATAAACTTTACATTTCAGCCTTTACACCATTTTTAAGAAAATGGATAAGTCAGAAGTGTTAATAATATTGATTTCAACAATTATTATCAATAAATTATTATATAAATTAAATAACATGATTTAGGGGTGTGCGAAATTGGCAAAAAAATGATATCTTGATATTTTCAGGGATTTTATCGATAACGATAATTAGACGATATTTTGCTGAGTGTGTTATTGTGCTGGTATCTTAAAGATTACCATGGACAGGTGACTCCTGAATTTTTTTGATATTCTTCATATTCTGTGTGGTCAGTTCACAGCAGTGATAGAAATGAGTCTTTTCCAACAAGTTTTATGGGCATTTTTACCTTTAAGCCATTTTTTCTAAAAGTGTGCATAATCTTTTAAGTCAAATTCTTGCATTTGGGCTGTTACCAAGCAAATGAAATCAGTATCAACAAAATGTATCTTTGCAATGCATCTGAAGTGGCATTTAGATGTATTTAGACACTCTTTAATGCAGCTCAGAGGGACATAGAATGCTAACCTGCACAGTTACAAATGCATAAATGATGTTTTGATATTTGAAACATAAAACGTTGAAAACTGATGTTTGAAATTATTTTAAAAATATGAATATACTTTAAATGTGAAATTAAAACGGCCAATAGGTGGCAGTAAGTCAGCGTTAATAAGTGAGTCATTGCGACTGAACCGAATCATTTAAACGGTTGATTCATTCAGGAACGAAACACCGCATGTTGCTCAGAGACGCAAAACAGTGCTGTGGCTGTGTTTGGAATTATTTTTGTTGTAGAAATAGAGTAAAAAAAGCCAATATGGTGTCTAAAACGTAAGTCTCTTAAAATGAACTTCTTGTTTATTGAACTGTTGCATAAAATCAATATCACATTTGTAATCATGCTGATTTTTGGAGAAAAAAATGTCACTCTTCGTGTGATATTAACTATATGAAATGATATAAATATAGGCTATACATTTTCTGCCCCCATATCTTAAATTATGTGATCAGTCTAAATGTATTTTAATAGACTGAATCGCACGCACTCTAGTTTAAGCTATGTTAACTGATTGATTCTCTGTCAGCAGGTGTCGCGTTTGGCTGAAATATAAGAGTTTTCCCGGTAAAGACAGAACACAAAGCAGAGCGGCACCGGACTTTGAGCTTGCAGCGCTCATGTTTATTTAATGAAATCATAGCCTTTTGAAGTTTAATCGTCACATTCAGCCATATCGCAATTCTTGTCTTTCCGTCTCCAAATTTAAGACCTCTTGAAATCATAATTAAGACTTTCTTGTACAATTTAAGACTTTTTAAGGCCTTAAATTTGATACAACTAAATTTAAGACTTTTTAAGACATTTTAAGACCCCGCGGAAAAAGAGCATGTGAGAGTTAGGCGAAATTTTAATTTTGCAATCCAATAGCTTTAATTATTTTATTTTACTTTTCTACATAGTTTTACATGTTCATGTAATAAAAAAAAAAATATTTTACCTCAGATTAATATTTCATGTCCATTTATTTATTTATTTGCCAAGTAGCCACTTCACGTCAAGGTTTATTTTGCGATAATGACCATCTGACTGCAGAATATCCCTTGTGTATGTTTGTATGAGTAAATGTATAACATTATTAACATTGCTGTCCATTTGTCTGCCCGTTGCCTTTTATTTATGACTTTTGGCGCGCTGTATCATGCATGTTGGCTTACTTACTGCCTGCTGTTGCATTATATATGTTAACATGTTAAACTGAAGCATGCTGAATAACTAATGTAATTCATACAGCCACCATATCGTTGCTTAAGCTACATTTTCAATATGCAAAAAATATCAGAATATAACTAAGGCTTTACTGAAGTGAGGTAAAAAATGGCCACCAAGGGAAAAGGTCATTGTAGTTAAAGCCACTGTGAGCAATTTTTGCACCGTTCATCAAACAAAATCATAAAAATAAAGACAAAGATATACTGGGGCAAATATGTTTAAAGTGATTATATAAGTAGCCTAATAAAAGCTAAAGAAATAAAAGGTACTTTTTCAAAAATAAATTAAAAGTGATGACAGAAGTAAATAAATAAAGGTTTATTTATTTGTTTGTTTGTTTAAAAGATTTATGTTGGGCTACATTTATTTGAACTAAAAGGAAAAATGGCCAAAATAAACATTTTAAATAAATAAATAAATCTATTTTTAAAATGTATTTTAAATATCTATTTTGGCTACATTTACCTAACAAAACAAACAGACAAACAAACAAATAATCTTTATTTATTTTAAATATTTATTTGGGCTAAATTTATTTTATATAAATCCAAAATGGCCAATGGTTTACCTTGCTTTTTTCTTCAGGGGGTCTGGGCGGTTCTTGAGGAGAAATGTCTGATGCCTCTGAGCTTTCGTCTTCTGACACTGGAGGAAAAATTAGAAATACACAGACAATTAACAGTGAAATCAAAAATAAATAAATTATGGTTGTTTTGTTGCAAAAACACCTTGACTAAGTGAACAAAAATGGTTTGATATGACCGCCATAAATATAAAAGCATCTTACTTGACTTCTTGGCTTTTCTGGCGAGAGCAGCAGCAAGTTCATTCTGCACCTATGGTAAAAAATACACATCTTTTTTTAATGTAATCCAATGAAAGCACAAGAGTACAGTGTCTTTATTTTATTCCACATGCAGATGAGCTCATCGGAGCGATGAAAACACACAAGGAGGATCTCCAGAGCACAGCAGCTACAAACACAAGAGCTGTGAATGAGCGCCGCAGACAGCAGAGGCTCATGGGATACTGGAGGAGGACAGCTGTGGAGATTAACACTGATTCAACACTCACAGTCGACAGGGAATCACCATGCTTTGGTGACACAGATACCAGTTAGGCATTTAACCTATTTTGCAAGCTGTTATATATATAATCAGAAATCAATATAGATTATTAAACCTGAACATTTGTGTTTATTTGCAATGTATTGTGGGAAATGTGCTGATTATTACCAGTGAAGCAGCTGATCAGGCTGATTTACAAGGTAATGTATTATGTTTCAGGGGTAACACATTACAAATATTATTATTTTTATTTATTTAATAATAATAATAATAATAATAATATGTATGTATGTATGTATAATAAATTTTTTGGGAAAATTTCCATGATATAACCAGTAATCATTTTAATACATTAATTTGAAATATTATATTATAATATATTATATTTGTTTACATATACATACTGGCTGACAGTGATGGGAATAACGGCGTTATCAATAAACGGCATTACTAACGGCGTTATTTTTTTCAGTAACGAGTAATCAAATAAATTACTGTTTCCCCCGTTACAACGCCATTACCGTTACTGACAATAAAATGCGGCGTTACTATAATATATTATAATATTACTATAATTGTATTTTTCAGTTCATCTGAATGGATGCGCAGTGTAGCTGTATTTGACGTACCGTAAACTCTAGTGTGAAGGCGCACGGCTCGCCGTCGCTTTGTCTCACACGCGCAAAGAAAGATACAGAGAGAGAGTCTTTCATAACATGCAGAATTGACGCGCTACATGTAAACGATATTCTTTGTTGTATTTTCCTGTCAAAATAACGGAGTTCCTTTGGAATTCTTCAGCTTTTAAGAACTGCCGGTTTCTCTGGTAGTGGGCGGAACTAATGCGCAAACGGCAATCTCATTGGCTGGCGCTCAGCTATTATCGTCCCTGTCTTGATTTCAGCAAATCAATTCAAGCGAACGCAGACTACGTGATTAATATTCATGAACCCAGCAGCATATTAATCCTTAGCGCGTTTTATAATGTTATTAGTAGTAGAATTCGTAGTAGTTTTGTTATCTTATAAATTTTTTCCCCCTTTTTTTTATAGAAACACTAAATGACAAACAACATCTTAAGCACCACCACCAGTCCTAAGTTCAGTCAACATGACAAATATGCATTCATACTTGGTTATTCTAATTACTAAAGTTCTATCATCATATAATGCTAAATTAACATAATATCATATTATAATGCTTGACTGACTGATGCTAAGTGTCAGTGGATAAATAGTGTAGATTAATGTACAATGTTTTATAATAATAATTTATTCTATTTAGAGTCCATTTCATTAATTTAACATTTAATATTGGGGCCATCCAAGTTATTTGAAATTTGAACATTTTTTTAAAAAGTAATGCAATAGTTACTTTCCCTATGATGTAACTCAGTTACTAACTCAGTTACTATTTGTGAGAAGTAACTAGTAACTATAATTAATTACTTTTTTAAAGTAATGTGCCCAACACTGCTGGCTGAACATAACTAGAAAAAAAGAATATATATATATATATATATATATATATATATATATATATATATATATATATATATACATATTACACACACAAAATAACTGAAAAGTTCTCTCTTGAAAAGTTCTCATTTCTTCACTGGACATTATTATTATTTTTAATTTATTAAAGAATGTGCAAATTAGGTCAAACACTTTTGCACATTAAAAAAAATATTCAAATAAAAAATTTAAATAAAAAGCAAAATAAAACAAGGAGGAAAAGTAATGTAAAAGTAACTAAAACTAGTAATTATATATTTTATATAGTTATATTATATATTATATTTATTATATATTATATTCATAATTTATAATTATAATTATAATTATAATTATATTATACATTATATTAAATATTTCAAATATGTCTTCATAATTAGCTGAACATTTAGTTTATATTTATTTATATTTATTATAATTATTAATATTATTACTTTTATTATTATTTGTAATTATATAATTTTTAAAATATATGTTTTTATATATTATATATAAGAAATATAATAAGAAATATAAAGAAAAAATACAAATAATAAATATAAACAATTAAATATGAAAAAAGTACAAAGAAAAATCATAAACAATACAATTTTTATTTTAAAAAAATAGAAAATATAATTACTTTAGATTTTGCTCATTTCTGTGATATTTCTGAAAGTGTCAATTTAAGATTTTCTGGTAGACCTGAATAACGTGTCAGTGGTTTGCTGGACAGCGAGCGCTGAGTGAAATGGATGTTTGTCTGTTCGCTGCTGTCAGATGAGTGTGTGTGTGATGGATGAGACTCTTTCAGTGGATCTTTACACACACCAGAGGACTGAAGAATCAACAGACTCTTACCGTGGAAGTGAGTCTCTCCAGAGCCTTCATCTGCAGGATCTCACTGCAGATATCACGCTTCCTCTCTGGGTCTTCCTCAGGTCTGCAGGAGATAAAACACACACACACATACACGCATGATAAAACACCTCTGATGTGAGCATCCCGCGAGAGCTGACCTCTGTCACAGTCATATTCTGTTGGACAAGCAGCTGATGTCATGTTCAGAAGCGGCTCTGACCCAAATGCTGCACTTGATGTGCACTAGAGTGTCAGTTCAGGTTGCTGAAGTGCCCTTGATGCACACTTGGGCCCAGTATGCACTAATGTGGATTACTACTGACGGTATGAGCAGCGTTATCTCATCAATTGTGGACTTGGAGGAAGACAGCAAGGACTTAAAGCACCTTTTAGAACAAAAACACTAGTCCACTACCTATGAATGCTAGTGTACTACATACTGTGCAGTATAGAGACAGTATACTCAGCAATGGCCACTGACTGTGTTTTACATGATAATATCATAACGTTCATGTAAATTCAGAGAGTGCATCCCGTTATCGCTCAGGAACAGGGTTATTATCATTAACTAAAACTATTTCTGTTAACTTAAATAAAGCTGCAGTATAATTCATAAATATTAGATGGAAGACTTTAGCTTGCCAATAGAAAAATTCAACATTTCTAATTTCTAATTAAAAATAAAAAATAAAACTGAACTAAAACTAAAACCTAAATCTAAAAATTACAAATTAAACCTAAACAGTAATAATAATAATAATAATAATAAAATTTATAAAAATAACAAAAGCACAAATCTACTAAAAATGTAACTAAAATTAATTCAATTGATTAAAATTTATTAAAACTGAAAGCCTAAAAAGTCAAAATATTAATAAAAACTCATTCAAAATATTGTTAAAAGTCATAAAAGTTAATACTATAATATGATATTATTAAAAACTTATTTCGGTTAGTTGCCAAGACAACATTTCTCATTTTCATTTTAGTTTATGTTGAAGCTCTAAAATTACTAACTGTAAATAAAATAAATAAAAAATAAAATACAACTAAAACTTAAAATATATATATAAAAATACCTTAAATAGTAACAAATAGTAATAGTTAAATAGTAATAAAAATGAAAAAAGTACATAAAATTACTAAAAATTAAAACAGAAACTATAAAAATTCAAAATATTAAACTACAGTATAAACTATAATAGTTAATACTATAAGAAAAACTATAATATAATATAATATAATATTAATAAAAGCTTATTTTAGATACTTGCCAAGGCAACATTTAGTTTAGCTGTTAAGTTGAAGCATTAAAATTACTAACTGTAAATAAAACAAATAAAAACTAAAACTGAAATAAAATTAAACTTTAATATTAATATTTTAAAAAAAATGACAAAAGCAAATAACAAAATTACTAGAAATTTAACTAACATTAAAATTAACGCTGAAAGTATCAAAATAAAAGCTAAATCAAAATATTGATAAAGACATTACTAGTATATAAATAATATTAAAATAACTCTGCACAGAAATTGCATTTTAATCCACTTGTGTAAAAGTGCCTAAACATTTAATGGAAGGTGAAGTGAAGTGCAGTGCATTGTGGGATGCAGTATCTCATGCAGGGTTTTTTTTTTTTGGCAGGCGTTGTATGTTATGTCTATGGTACTCCATTCAGACAGAAAATGCACATAACTGTGCACACTATACATACTGCATACTGAAAAAAAGTTATGGCAGTATGGTGTTATGCACACTCACACAGCCATACAATGTAAAGCCCTCAGCTCTCTGCTGCCTCCTGCTGGTGGTGCAATGCATTACATGAGGCTCCAAAACACACATGAAGATCAAACTGTGCTTTGACATGAAGTGTATGGTTTAATCCACATTTAAGGTGTGTTGGACAAAATGCAGGCAAAATAAGATACTGTTATGATCACAACCCCACGACACACTTGCACTCTTTAAAATAAAACTCATTGTCTGGCTGCATAGGGTTCTTGAATTACTAAAATATATATATATATATATATATATATATATATATATATATATATATATTTCACTAGTTTCTTCAGATCAGTGTTTTGTATTATTGTTGTTATATTATTGTATTATATTACTATAACTAGCTGAACAACTAGAAAAAATTATGTGATGTAAGTGTTGTGTTATACATATTTAGTATAAAAATAAAATAATAATAATTACAAAATTATGTTTATGATATATATTTTTCAGTTTTTTAAAATGTATTGTATTGTTATATTATTTAAAATATTTTTTTATAACTAGCTGAACAACTGGAAAAATAAAAAAAAAATTAAAAACAAGATTGAAAAATAGATATTTAATATAAAAATACAGTTATTATTCTTTGAAGAACTAGGATATTTTCTAAAAAAAAAAAAAAAAAAAAAAATTACATTGTGTCACTTTTTAAAGGCATTTATTTCTCACCAAATAGGGTTTTTGCATTGGCTATATGATATTGTATTTAAAAAAAAAAAAAAATTCAAAACTAGCTGAACAACTAGAAAAATAAAAAAGCAAGCATAATTTTAAAAACACATATTTAACCACAAAAAATTTAATATTTTAACCACAAAATTTTTTAAAAAATAATAATATTTACAATATCATTATGATATTTTTTTCAAATAATACATTTACATACTACAAAAATGCATAAATAAATACAATTTCTTTTTTAAAAAACAGTGTTTGTGTTTTGTTTTTTTTAAAGCACCGGAATTTTTTCAAAAAAAAAAAAATGTTCTATATGAATCTATATGATTCCTTGGGGATTTTATCTTATTATTTTTAAGAGTGTAGAGCAGATTGTGCAGGTATAAACCTCAGCATGAGCAGAATAAAGGCCTGAGAACTGCTATAATCCAGGACAAAGCGCTTGCGGAGCGTAAACCTCCATACAGTCTCACACGGCTCAAACTGGGCCAGCGACTTTAAGAAGTGGGCCAAAGTTTCTCTCCTTCTCCAGCGCCGTCAGTCCATTCATCACAGCGACTGACACGCTTTCATCACAGCACGCATCTCTCCTCCTCGTCTGTCTTTCCCTCCACCAGACTCCGCAGCTGAGCTGATTCGCAATGGCGGTGACTTCTAAACGAATCAGGCACGATTGCACGAGATTGCAATTCACACACTCTCACATGCATGCATGCAAACACACACACAGGCAGGCAAATGTAGACATAAACGCACACACATACGCAAATGCATGCTCATTCAGCACACAGAAGCATTACTAGTTTCACAGAGCTGAAGATAAAATTCAAATAACATGTAAATGAGGCGCGCAGCACAAGGGGTGTGTGTGTGTGTGTGTGTGTGTGTGTGTGTGTAGGTGGCTGAAAGCGAGGCAGTATCCAAACAATCCTGGCTAAAAGCATCACTCCTGTAGCTCCAGGGCTTTCAATTCTGCCGAAGAGACGGTCACGACCGGCGCAACGCAAACCAACAGAAAGCACAATCACATACACACAAAACACACATTCACACCACACAACAAACAACAGAGCCATATGCACAAGCAAACCTGCAGAAAATAAAATAACATGTTAAAATAAAGACTTGATAAAACAAATACAATTAATTTAATTTAAATTTAGTCCTAAACTAATTTTTGCATTACTCTTTCCTTTATTATTTTCTGCATTTATATTTATTTGAATTTTACTTAAAATTAAATTAAAATTTTAATTCTGTATAATGCATTTAATTAAAAATATTCTTTATTCTTTCTAACTTTATTTTTTTATTTTTTCATTTATTTTGTTTTTATTTGTGTATTTATTTGTAGTATGGAATAAATACATGCAGGAATAAATAAATATAAAATAAATTAATGTATAAATCTAAAATAATAAAAACATAAATATACAAATAAAAAAATAAATAAATGTAATAACAGAAAAATAAATAAAAGCATAAATGACTTGCTAAAACAAATGCAATTAATTTAATTAAATGTGCTCCTAATTTTTGTATTACTTGTTTTACTTTATTAATTATTTTTTCTATTTATTTTTAACTTTATATTTATTAGTTTTAACTATGGTATACTTTAATTTTATTTATTTGTAATATGGATATAAATAGATGTGTATTTAAAAATTAATGAATGCATAAATATAAAAACAATAAAAACATATATGAGCAAATAAAAAAATAATATGAAGTAATATGAAAATAAATAAAGGAATAAATGACTTGATAAAACACACACATATATATATATATATATATATATATATATATATATATAATACAAACACTTTTCTACAACAAAAATGTAATTTTAGTTTAGTTTAGTTTATTTACTTATTCATTTATTTATTGTACAGACATTTTTAATTAGAAAAAATATATATCTAAATCTATCTATCTATCTATCTATCTATCTATCTATCCTGCAGGTTTGGTCCTTTATAAAAAACACTCAAAAAATGCAGCAGCAACAAAGTTCAGACTCATTTTACCATCTTTTACAAGTTGCGTCATTCACTCTGATAATAAAGCTTACTTTCCAAAACATCGACTGTTTTCATACAGTGTCAACATCAAACTGTTTCCAGAGAACTGTTCTTCCCATAACTAGCCCTAACCAGTCCTGCTAGCTGGTAAAAACTGTAACCACACAACCATTCAGAAGCAATATTTCATTTTGATAGACAAATGTGGCCTTTATTGTCAAAGTCTGTCTGATGCAACACATATGGGCAACAGGATATGATGTCACAGCCCAGGATTAATAAATATTGCAACGTACAATAGAAGACAAGGCAATCAAAGACTGATTTTAATCAAGGTTTTTTTTTGGCGATGACTCAAAAGAGTAAGATTTGTTTATGAATCGAACCACAATAGTCGTGCTGTTTGTTTTTTGCATGCAGCGCAACACAAAGAGTCATTGTCTGTTGATTTTCTTTGCATTACTCTGCAGCATCATCCGGTATTTTTATCTCATCACATTCAATTGAAAACGCAAGCTCAAAACTTGTGTGAATTATCATTTCTCTCGCCGTGAGGCTATTGCGCTGTGGTAATATCAGCAAACTCGCATGAGTTTTCCGTTTGATCTCATTTGGTTGGCTTGTGCGCGAGGATCTCATTTCTGCTTTAATACACTCCGATGAGACGAGAAACACGGAGACGAAGGGAATCTGCTGATTGGGGTCTGTGAAGCCGAACGCCATCAATGCTCCAGCGTCAGCGAGGCCAAACTGTGTCACTTCCAATTCAGTCAGAGAGTGAAAAAAACTGCTGGCGTGTTCACCTTCCTGAAAATGACATCAACTGTCTGTTCAGATTTAGTCTTTGTGATATCATCCTCGCCCTTCACGCTAACAAAACAGCCCCGCTCATTCTCAATCTCATCGTCTGCAACGAAGACATGTTTAAGCCAATCACATGCTTTAATCTAGTTCAAATGAATTGAGCTTGACTCAGTGACCCACAAATGGGCCGCAGGTCTGTTATAATCGGGCCGCGGACATTGAGAAAACATGCTAATAAAAAATGCATATAATTTTGCTTAAAAGGGAGAAAACACTTCCCATATCTATTGTTTTTTGAAGTCACTTGGACATTTTTTAGGAGGTGTGGAGACTTTTAGAAGATATTTTTAGGATTTTCAGGGGGGTTGGAAATACTAACCACTCAGTTAAGTCACTTAAATAAAATAATTACCTATGTGGAAACCCTTCTGTGATAGTATTACATAGACATACAGTACTGTTCAAAAGTTTGGTTTTGGTTTGAGTCTCTTCTGTTCACCAAGGCTGCATTTATTTGATCAAAAATACAGTAAAAACAGTAAAAATTGGAAATGTTTTTACAATTTAGAATAGCTGTTTTCTATGTGAATATATTGTAAAATGTAATTTATTCCTAAGATCAAATCTGAATTTTCAGCATCATTACTCCAGTCTTCAGTGTCACATGATCCTTCAGAAATCATTCTAATATGCTGATTTGCTGCTCAAGAAACATTTCTGATTATTATCAATGTTGAAAACAGTTGTGCTGCTCAATATTTTTGTGGAAACTGTGATGCATATTATTTTTCAGGATTCACAGATGAATAGAAAGTTCAAATGAACAGCATTTATTTGAACTAGAAATCTTTTGTAACATTACAAATGTCTTTACTGACACTTTTGATCAATTTAATGTAACCTCGATGAATAAAAGTATTAATTTCTTTCAAAAAAATTTTTTGAATGGAAATGAATATAAATAACATGATCATCACAGATGATCGTGCATCTATATGAGAAAGAAATACCCATTTGAAAGCTCATATACATTATGCTAAATACACTCACACAAAACAAACACACACGTATTTCATTTCCTTCTTCAATGAGGATGATTTGTGGTTTAACAGGATTAACAGGGGAAAACCAAAGCAAAAGGTCACGAGAACAATCGGTTTCCTACTGCATCTAAATCAAACAGACGGACGCATGAAAGACAACGATGGAAACTAGTCATGGAAACAGTATATACTCCACACTGCATTCTATTGCTTTAAATGTGAAACACTGATACTATATATATATATATATATATATATATATATATATATATATATGTACACACACATACATATATACATGTACACACACATACATATATACATGTACACACACATACATATATACATATACACACACACACATATATACATATACACACACATATATACATATACACACACACACATATATATACATATATATATATATATATATATATATATATATACACTTTTGAACAGTAAGATTTTTAATGTTTTTGAAAGAAGTCTTTTTCTGCTCACCAAGGCTGCATTTATTTGATGAAAAATACTGTAAAAACAGTAAAATAGTGAAATATTATTACAATTTAAAGTAGCTATTTTCTATGTGCATATGTTAAAATGTAATTTATTCCTCTGATCAAAGCTGAATTTTCAGCATCATTACTCCAGTATTCAGTGTCACATGATCCTTCAGAAATCATTCTAATATGCTGATTTGCTGCTCAAAGAAACTTTTGTTATTATTATTATTATTATTATTATTATCAGTATTTAAAAGAGTTGAAGACATTTTTTTCAGGATTCTTTGATGAATAGAAAGATCCAAAGATCAGCATTTATCTGAAATAAAAAGCTTTTGTAACATTATACACTATACCATTCAAAAGCTTGAAGTCAGTTTGTTTGTTTTTTTGTTTTTTTTTTGTTGTTTTTTTTTTGGCAAAGAAATTATAGAAATTAATACTTTTATTTAGCAAGGATGCTTTAAATTTATCAAAAGTGATGATAAAGACATTTATAATGTTACAAAAGATTTCTATTTCAGATAAATGTTCTTTGTTCTTTTGATGTTCTTCTGAACTTTCTATTCATCAAAGAAACCTGAAAAAATTCTACTCAGCTTGTTTTCAACATAATAATAAAAATAAATGTTTCTTGAGCAACAAATCAGCATATTAGAATGATTTCTGGAGGATCATGTGACACTGAAGACTGGAGTAATGATGCTGAAAATTCAGCTTTGAAATCATAGGATCACATTTTCACATATATTCAAATAGAAAACAGTTATTTTAAATAGTAGAAATATTTCAAAATTGTATTGTTTTTGCTGATAACATATAACATGTTTGTACTTACGGGCTGACGACCCTGAACTGGACGTAGGGGACGAGCTGCAGCAGAAGACGGACGCCGTTCTGCCATTCCTCCTCATTGCGAAATTCACAGCCCTGAGCGTCGCACTCCTCAAACGAGAACTGATAGTACGTGTTGGAGTCCTCAAACACCAGCCGCTGGTCGACTGAGGGGACGACAGAGAGGAGTTTCTAACACGCCACACATATGATGTTATATATAGCTGTTCACGTTTGTAGTCCTGGAGGATTGACATTTTCCCACTGGAATTTGTGGAATAATGTGGAAACCCATTAGAAATTCCAGAGGGATCCCACAGTGAATTTGCCTCCTGGGTTGGCCTACAAATGTACATCATGACTGAGCAGCTCAATTATATATATACAGCTGATTCTTCACACTATACACTATTAGGGATACAGTATTACATGCAGTGTGCTCCAGTTGCATTCCATATTCCACACATTATTCCAGTCCTATATTTTATATAGTGAATACAGGAAATTCTAAATTCTAGAAAAGTAGCAGCAGGAAGTATTACATTCCAAACATTCAATGTGTGTTTACCTAAAACTAAAACCAAAACCATAAAAATAATTATAATAATTTTCATTTGAAATAAAATAAACATTAATATAAAATAAATAAATAAATAAATAAACTTATTTTAAGTTAGTTGCCAACATTTCTCATTTTCATTTAATTTAAGTTGAAGCACTAAAATAACTCAAATAAAAAAATATATAATATATAAATATATGAAAACGTATATAAAATATAAATATATAAATAAATAAAATATAAGTATAGAAAATTGTAAAAAAAAAAAAAAAAAAAAAAAAAAAAAAACATAAAATGACTAAAACTTTAAATTTTATATAGTGAATACAGAAAAAACTTTAATATTTTATGTAGTGAATACAGGAAATTCTAAATTCTAAAAAAGTAGCAGCAGAAAGTATTACATTCCAAACATGCAATGTGTGTTTACCTAAAACTAAAACCAAAAAAAAATAAAAATTATAATAATTTTCATTTGAAATAAAATAAACATTAACTGAAATAAAATTAAAAAAACTTAAACTTATTTTAAGTTAGTTGACCAGGTAACATTTATCATTTCTATTTAAGTTGAAGTACTAAAATAACTAAAAGTAAAAAAGTATAATATATAATATATAAATGAAATAAAGTACATAAAATATAAATATATAAATAAATAAAATATAAATATATAAAATTATTTTTTTTTAAAACCACACACAAAATGACTAAAAGTTTAACTAAAATTAAAATGAAAAAAGAAAATTTTAAATTAAATATTAACCAAACTATAACAATATTTCAATAATACAAAAATAACCCTGGGTATTAACCTGAGTGCAGTATTCCCAGCTCCAGCAACACCTGCCAGACACGAGATGCCATTAACCGGCACTGAACCGACACACACTGCTCCAGGAGCCACTGGACCAGCTCCACACCGACATAACTCCTCCTGCATGAACACACACATACACACAGGGTCATTGAGATTTTATTTAAAGAAATTAATGCTTTTATTCAACAAGGATGCATTAAATGGATCAAAAGTGACAGTAAATACATTTCTAATGTTACAAAAGATTTCTATTTCAAATAAATGCTGTTCTTTTCAACTTTCTATTCATCTGTGAATCCTGAAAAATAAAATGCATCACAGTTTCCATAAAAATATTGGGCAGCACAGCTGTTTTCATCATTGATAATAATCAGAAATGTTTCTTCAACAGCAAATCAGCATATTAGAATGATTTCTGAAGGATCATGTGACACTGAAGACTGGAGTAATGATGCTGAAAATTCAGCTTTGATCACAGAAATAAATTACAGTTTAACAGATATTCACATAGAAAACAGCTATTTTAAATTGTAATAATATTTCACATTTTTACTGTTTTTACAGTATTTTTCATCAAATAAATGCAGCCTTGGTGAGCAGAAAAAGAACTCTTTCAAAAACAATTTTAAAAATCATACTGACCCCAAAGCTTTAAACGTTAGTGTAACTTTATTAGCAAAGCATACAAGGTATTTTCTATAATGCTGTACAACCGTCTAACGCCAATTGTCGAACGTCTGACAGGAGACTATCAGTGTGGTTTCCGAGCTAATAGGTCGACCATTGACCAAATTTTCACTCTTCGACAGATGTGTGAGAAACTTGGGAGTTCGGAGTCACAACCTGGTACTTGTTTATTGATTTCAAAGCTGCCTACGATAGTGTCCACTGGAGATTCCTATACCGAGCTATGACTGAGATGGGTTTTCCAAAGAAATTAATAAGACAATGCAAAGAACCCAGAGCAGAGTTAAGGCAAATGGACAGGTGTCAGCCCCTTTCTCAGTCCTTAATGGGCTGCGGCAATTTGATCCTATCGCACCTTTACTCTTTAATATTGTATTGCAGAAGGTTGTTCAGATGGCTGGCCTGGATATCCGAAGAGGTACGATTTTTAATAAATCGGTGCAACTGCTCTGTTACGTGGATGACCTGGACGCGGGGGTAGGACAGAAAGGGATGTGGCTATGGCATTGGGAAGGACAGAAGAAGAGTGCCACCCAGCAGGGTTGAAACTCAATGTTGAAAAAACAAAAGTGATGAAAACTACCAGACACCCGGAAGGAAGGAGAGCCCTCAAATTGGGTGAACATGAAAATGAGGTAGTACAGAACTTTGTGTATCTGGGGTCCTCTGTTAATGCTGAGTGCTCTGAGACTGGCGAGATCAAGAGAAGAATAACTGCTGGAAATAGGAGCTCCTTTGCCCTCAGTAGCCTTTTTAAAGCCGTGGTTTCTCATGGTCCTCCAAACTCAGAATGTACAAGTCCCTCATTAGACCTGTAGTCTCATATGGGAGTGAGACATGGGTCCTTAACCAAAAGTGGAAAGTACTAAGGAGAATATTTGGACCTGTGAATGAGGGAGGACAGTGGAGGATGAGAAGGAATGAGGAGCTGAGAGCACTGTATCAGGAGGCATCACTATCAACATTTGTTAGACTTCAGCGCCTACGGTGGTATGGGCACCTTCGAAGGATGGGAGAGGAACGACTGGCACAGAGAGTATTCGGGGCACAGCCTTTCGGTACCAGGCCAAGGGGAAGGACTAGAAACCGATGGGCCGATGCAGTGAGGAGGGATATGAGAAGCGCAGGGCTGCGGCCCAATTTCGAGCGGCAAGCATGGAAGAGGACGGTTGTAGAGGCCAGGGACCAGTGGGTCCGTAGCGCCAGATGGTAAGGTAAGTAACTTTATTAGCTGCCCATGAACAAAACACCACATAGTATTATAAAACAGATCCAATAAATTCCAAATAGTTGTTTTTTCTAATGTCATGTCAGCTTCTTTATCTATTTTCATGGTGAAAACCATAAATGAGTTATTAAAATTTTAAATAGACACTAAATAACATATTTAAGATGCATTTTCCTCAAACTACATTTGGATTAAATTGATTAGAAACCTTTTCAAGGGTATGAACAGAATAAATAAATTTTCTCAGAGTAGAAATATCACAATCCAATAAAATGTTTGCAACTTTACTTGACATGCATAAATGGCCTGCAGTTTTGCTAAAGGCAGAAACAAATATTGTTCAGTGTAATTTAATAAATGTAATAATTTAATATTTGTGTTTTTAAGAACATAATGCTGCTGCTACTGTTCTTCATTTTGCTATAAAATCAACAAAAAAAACACTGTTTGCAACCCATTTTGCCTCTATAATGTGGTGTACAGTATTTCCAAATGAAAGGCAGGAACTGAATAAATCAAGAAAAGCAGTCTCCATATTTCAATAAAAAGATGAATATACTAAACACAATTTATTTCAATAACATGCACTAATGAATAATTCACAATAAGACCAGGAATGCGATTAAAAAGCTGTAAAAGTGTTAAAATCATTGTAAGACTCTTGCATCTGCTTTAATATGATCTGCCATGTGACATTATCATGCTGTCACTGATTTGCATTTTAAAGTCATTAAGCTGCTCATTTTCATCGAGCGCATGTGTGCATTCGTTAAAGCATGTAAAGCTCTCTGATTCTGTGTTTTGCTGTCACATGTTCACACTCCACCTTCTGACAGGACATTTTTATCCAATCAGAGTGAAGTTTGGACAGCAGCCATCCGTCACAGCGATAACAGACAGCTGATGAGTCAGCCACCCAACCAACCACACACACACACACACACACACACACACACACACACTTTTAACCTCTCTTACATTGATCCTGTGATAGCAACGTCACAAGCGTTATATCACACAACCACAGTACAACATGTACAACAAAATCACCACCAACTCAGTTCTGACAGTTACTGTACTTCAACTGCATTTTCCTTAAGCTACAAACGTCAAGGTCATGGATTTGATTGACATTTCTGAAAGAAGTCTCTTCTGCTCACCAAGGCTCCATTTATTTGATTAAAAATACAGTAAAAACAGTAAAATTGTGAAATATTATTGCTATTTCAAATAGCTGTTTTCTATGTGAATATCTGTTAAACTGTAATTGATTGCTGTGTTCAAAGCTGAATTTTCAGCATCATTACTCCAGTCTTCAGTGTCACATGATCCTTCAGAAATCATTCTAATATGCTGATTTGCTGCTCAAAAAACATGTATTATTATTATTATTCTTTTTATGTTGAAAACAGCTGAGTAGAATTTTTCCAGGTTTCTTTGATGAATAGAAAGTTCAGAAGAACAACATTTATCTGAAATAGAAATCTTTTGTAACATTATAAATGGCTTTATCTTCACTTTTGATCAATTTAAAGCATCCTTGCTAAATAAAAGTATTAATTTCTATAATTTCTTTCCCCCCCAAAAAATTATACTGACTCCAAGCTTTTGAATGGCATAGTATATAATATTAGAAAAGCTTTTTATTACAGATAAATGCTGATCTTTGGATCTTTCTATTCATCAAAGAATGTACTCAGCTGTTTTAAATATTGATAATAATAATAAATAAAAATGTTTCTTGAGCAGCAAATCAGCATATTAGAATGATTTCTGAAGGATCATGTGACACTGAAGACTGGAGTAATGATGCTGAAAACTCAGCTTTGATCACAGAAATAAATTACAGTTTAACAGATATTCACATAGAAAACAGTTATTTTAAATTATAAAAAATATTTCAAAATTGTACTGTTTTGCTGTACTTTGGATCAAATAAATGCAGGCTTGGTGAACAGAAGAAACTTCTTTTAAAAACATTAAAAATCTTACTGTTCAAAAACTTTTTACTTGTAGTGTATGCTGATTTGCTGCTCAAGAAACATTTCTGATTATTATCAATGTAGAAAACAGTTGTGCTGCCCAATATTTTTGTGGAAACTGTGATACATTTTATTTTTCCGGATTCACAGATAAATAGAAAGTTAAAAAGAACAGCATTTATTTTGAAACAGAAATCTTTTGTAACATCATAAACGTCTTTACTGTCACTTTTGATCAATTTAATGCATCCTTGCTAAATAAAAGTATTAATTTCTTTAAAGTTATAGCTTAAATAAAGTGACTTGCAAATGCACAAATGTAAATCTCTGACCTGATGATCCTGGCGAGGTGGATCTTGTCTTTTGCTGGATACGGTCCATGAGACAGAAAGGCGTTTCTCAGCGCACGTCCAGCGCAGGGAAAACTCTGAGAACATGTCTGTCAGACACAAAGATCATCTCAGGATCTAATTGCAAATAGCAGGCAAATGGAGGCTTTTGCTCAAGTCTCCTGCTTTTCAGATGTTTTCTTAAGAAAAGACCCAATAATCTCACATTTGTCTCCTCTAGAGACGCAGAAGAGATCTCAGTGATGTCTCAAACTGGGCTTAAGCTCAAAAATGCTCAATTTTATAGCTCTATACTCATACTGCACATTAACAATTAACAAAGAGTCTTTTGTGTCTGTTTTTATTAGTCCTAAGAAATCGAAGGGGAACAAATTAATCGTAATTGAAAACTTAGGCCTGTTGAGCAATGAAAAGAAATTATATTTTAGCAATATATTTTTTTTGCATGCTTTTATTTTATACACTACCAATAAAAAGTTTTGAACAGTAAGATTTAACTTCATGTTTTTTTAAAGAAGTCTCTTCTGCTCACTAAGGCTGCATTTATTTGATCCAAAGTATAGCAAAAACAGTAAAATTCTGAAATTCTTCTTTTACTGTTTAAAATAAGTGTTTTCTATTTGAATATATTTTAAAATGTAATTTATTCCTGTGATTTAAAAGCTGAATTTTCAGCATCATTACTCCAGTCACATGATCCTTCAGAAATCATCCTAATATTCTGATTTGCTGCTCAAAAAAACATTTATTATTATTATGTTGAAAACATCTCAGTAGAATTTTTTCAGGTTTCTTTGATGAATAGAAAGTTCAAAAGAACAGCATTTATCTGAAATAGAAATCTTTTGTAACATTATAAATATCTTTATCATCACTTTTGATCAATTTAAAGCATCCTTGCTAAATAAAAGTATTCATTTCTACAATTTCTTTTCCAAAAAAAATAAATCAATAAATAAATAAAAATTATACCGACTTCAAGCTTTTGAATGGTAGTCTCAAAGACTATAGAATACCCAAGACATGTCACTCGTATAGTTTTGAATGGGGAAAAATGCAACGCTCAATATGGCCGCTCAATCACAGGAAGCCCCGCCTTCTGAATGAAAGAGCCAATCGCTATTCAGTAAAGTCAGCGCGTCACTGCAGCTGCCCTTAGAAGTCCCGGTTGCTATAGAAACAGTCAGACGTGCGCCGAATACTGCGCATGTGCACTGGCTGATCTAGCCTGAAAAATAAGCTTTTTAAAACGCTATTTGAGCAAAAGAAACAATATTTATGATACAGTTGTTATCAGATTTCTTTGGTGATTTCAAATATGAAATTTAATCGTAAGATTAGTGAACAGTTTTGGAGAATTGGATGTTTCCCCATTCAAAGAGATAGGAGCTGCACTTGGATGCCCGAGAGGCGTTTCAAAGATGGCCGCCGAGGAACATGTCTTGTCTTAAAGAGACTTTGCTTGAGTGTATGATGTTACAAAAGCACTGAAGACTGAAGACTAAAGACTAACACTGAAGACTGGAGTAATGATGCTGAAAATTCAGCTTTGATCACAGCAATCAATTACATTTTAAAATACATTCAAATATAAAAGTTATAAAAGTTCATTTTAAATAGTAAAAATATTTCAAAATTGTACTGTTTTTGCTGTACTTTGGATCAAATCAATGCAGGCTTGGTAAGCAGAAGAGACTTCTTTAAAAAACATTAAAAATCTAACTGTTCAAAAACTTTTGACTGGTAGTGTGTGTTAGTGAGAATGTGTGTGTGCTGGTTGAGTTCACCTACATTAGAGGCTAAATGTTCACATAAATATAGTAAACCTGAAATCACCTGGAAAAAACAGCTTAATGAACATAAATAACATCTTAATGAAATGCAAAAGCGAAATGCTTAGGGTTAAGCGATTGAAAACATCACTAGATCAGTACAAAAACAACAGAAGTCAATAGAAAGTCATGACAGAAAAACAAACGTGCTGATGTGTGTTTAACTTGATTATTACAAACACAGAAGTACAACAGACACGTTTGACCTACATGATGCAAAGTGACATCACCTGCCGTGTGTGTGTGTGTGTGTGTGTGTGTGTTTGTATATCTATTCACTGGTATTACAGCGTTTCCTCCTGAAGCTCTCTTCCATTGGTCTCGTTTTAATCAATGGCTCACTGCTCTCTGATCCACTCAAAAGCCCCTTCAGCATTATTGATCAGCTTTAATAAGAGCGTTAGAATCCATAGTAACACCTTCAGCAGCAGACGCCCGTATGAGGTCAGAGGTCACGACCCCATGGCCACGACATTTGATCCCCAGAACGACTGACACCAGAGCTACAATAAAGAGTCTAAACTCCAAATTCTGACTGGTTCAACTGAATTGGATGCAAAAATAAACATTTAGAATATTAGTATTAATAAATTCAGCTGTTTATTGAACATTTAATTAATTTTGATTAAAGAAATAAGGCTGTGCATTACATTAATTTTACCTCAGGTGTGATAAATCAACAAGTAATAAAAGCTCTTGGTAATTTCTTTGCCAGTATTTTCTCTGCTGCTGAGATTCTATTTATATGACATCACACAGGAAAGCCCCGCCCACAGTGAAATCTCATTGGTCAAAACTCATTGCATTAAACGTCAAACGTTCTGACTGGATTTTGTCTCTCAGATTAAATCGCGGTTGTGATTATGGCACAATGCTCGCTCTCTCATGGCTTATTGCTATAATAAATTCTGGGGTCATTGAAAAAATAAAACAGATAAAGATCATAATCTCTAGGCAGCAATAATCATCTATATTCATCATTATGTGCTGATCTATGAAACAGAAGAGCCTTCAGAGGCTTCTGGGGCTCCTGACGTTGTGTTTGATTTTGTATCTAATGTATGTTCTTTTGCACACGCGCTCCAACACACGGGCGATTAGCCGTTAGCACGAGCGTTTAGCAGAGCTCACACACGGATTAAAGGAGCTTCAGAGATTCTAATGAGACGAGAGAAGATACTCGTCAGATCCACTGATTAACACCACCAGCATCATGAGCGTGAGAGATGGTTTCAAGGGAATGTATTGATCAGATGTTCCTCATGGACTTCTCCATTATGTGTTACTGAAGTGATGTTATTATTAACTTAAAACTATTAAAAATCATTTTCATTAATTGAAATTTAAGATGAAACAAAATATAAATATTAGATGAAAAAAATTAAACAAAAAAATTACTGAAAATCAGAAATGTTGCCTTGGCAAATAACTAAAATAAAATATGCTGACGTACTAAAATAACTAAAGCTAAAACTGAAATAAAAATAAATATAAAGAATAAATCTAAGTAAAAAATAAATAAATAAATAAAACAATAATGCCAAATAGAAAATAGAAAAAGTAATAAAAACTCCACAAGCACTTAACAAAATTTCTAAAACAAAACTAAATTAAAATGAAACCTGAAAATATAAAAATAGCTAGCTAGATCTAAAATTACTCAAATAAAACTGAATTTAAAATAAATTAAATTTAAAATAAATTAAATGTTAATTAGAAATATGAAAAAACTTAAACTGAAATTAAAATAAAAACTGAAAATATAAAAATAAAAAACTAATACAAAATATAATAGTATATAAAATAATACTAAAATACCAAATATAGATGGAATACCAGATAGATCTAAAATCACTAAAATCAAAACTGACAAAATTTAAAGCTAAACATAAATATTGTAATAATAAAGAAACTGAAATTAAATTGAAAACTGAAAATATAAAAATAAAAGCTAAATTAAAAATATTAATAAATTCTATAAAAGTATATAAAATATAAAAAGTATAATAGATTTACTGCGAGTATACCTTTAATCTCAGAGAAAATTACAAGGAAAAATTTGAAGCAAACTACATTTTCTGAAAAATACACGCTGGCCACTTTAAATGACTCAAAGACAAAACTCATATAAGACAAGTGTTGACATAATTGGACTTATTTGATTTCATATTGAGATTTCTGAATTTTGATGACAAACTTAGTATTTTGGCAGTCTGAGCACAGTTTGAGACATACCATTTGAGACTGAGAAGTGGGAAATTGAAGCAAAAGTCTCCACTTGTTGTCTTAGGAGAAACACTTGAGATGAGTTATTGGTCTGAAGTTAATAATATTCAGGGTGGGCCACAGAAAACTGTAGTAGCTCCTCACGTATCAGCGTTTGGTTCCACTGTCTTACCTTGGGTTTGGGTGTGACGCCTGTGCTGGGTCCTGGAATGGTGTCAGGTGACTGCTGCAATCACAAAGAGACAAACCAGAGGTCATAACTCAAAAACACAAGAACATCACAACCTTCAGATACAGCTCAACAGCTCTGAAACGTGACCTTCACATGAAACGCACTGCAGAAATGCGATTTTACGAGCAAATCCCATCTCAACAGTGACATTCTGCAATGTTTCTGGATGTCATAATGTGCTTTTGACATTGTGTCATGCTAACAGATGTGTCCAGATAAGCCAATCTGCCTTCATGTTTGGTTTTGACATTTCACACTGATAAAGCATGCAAATCGTGCGGGAAACACTGGCTGTGCTTTGAAAGGTGAATGGGGTCAAACTTGTGTTGAATATAGTAATATATACTATGGTACTAAATGACTTCCATATTCATATACCATGGTGATTATGCAATGGTACTTGAAAGAAAACTACAGTACAATGGTTTATATGCACTAATTAAACTTATTAAAGAACCACAAAAGCACATAACAAAATTACTAAAACTAAAATTAAATATATAAAAATAAACAATAGAAATGGGAAAAAAACTAATAAAAATGATCAAAGCCCATAACACAATTACTAAAACTAAAATTAAATATATAAAAATAAACAACAGAAATATTAAAAACAAAAACTAATAAAAATTACAAAAGCACATAATTACTAAAACTAAAATTAAAAATATAAAAATAAACAATAGAAATATAAAAAACTAATAAAAATGACAAAAGCATGACAATTACTAAAATTAAAAATATAAAAATAAACTATAGAAATATAAAAAACTAATAAAAACAACAAAAGCACATAAAACAATTACTAAAACTAAAATTAAAAATATAAAAAACTATAGAAACATTAAAAAAACTAATTAAAATAACAAAAGCACATAACACAATTACTAAAACTAAAATTAAAAATATAAAAATAAACTACAGAAATATAAAAAAAACAAAAGCTAATAAAAATGGCAAAAGCACATAACACAGTTACTAAAACTAAAATATAAAAATAAACTATAGAAATATTTAAAAAAGCGAATAAAAATGACAAAAGCACATAACAATTACTAAAATTAAAATTAAAACTATTAAAAAAATCTAATTCAAAAGATTAATATACTAAAATAGAACAGAAAATAACATTGACCCAGGGAAATACCATACTTTTGTTCATGGATGCTTAACCTCACAGCTAACAAAACTTTAGAAGGCAGAGTTTGTGACATTTTGCTTCTACTTAATATTTCTCTCTCAGCGTGACATACGTTCATATTAAACAGGCGCAGTCATGCGATCGTGTCAGATTGGGCTCTGGGCTCTGAGCTCTGTAAGAAAGAAGGCTTGTTAGGTTTGATTTGGACAAACTCTCAGAGCCGATCAGAGGACAGAACTGATTCTCATTATAACCATCAGAACTCTGATCAGATCCGGACTGACCCACATTCATTATTCTCTTCACATCCACTGTCCTGTTATACAACAGCATAACAGAATAGATAACGATATTTCAGACTGCATGGGCATTATTCTCCACTGCAAGTGTGTGTTTTATTATTTAAGTCATATTTATATTTGTGTCACTCAGTTCTGCACTTTTTGCTAATTGGTTCAATCTCCTATCAGTTGAGCAAAAAGATAAACATTGAAATATAAAATATATATATATATATATATATATATATATATATATATATATATATGCAAATATATGTGGTTGCTAGGGTGTTGCTAGAGTGTTCTAGAAGGTTGCTTGGGTGTTCTATGTGAATAGTAGACAGTTGCTAGGGCATTAGGGCACAGAATGTTCTAAGTGGTTGCTAGGCCATTATATGTGGTTGCTAAGATGTTCTATCTGAATACACAATTGCTATAGATGGTTTCTAGGGCATTGCTAGAGTGTTGTAAGTGGTTCCTAGGGCATTGCTAGGTGGTTGCTAAGGTCTTGCTAGGACATTATATGTGGTTGCTAAGGTGTTCTAAAGTATGTGATTGCTAGGTGGTTGCTAGGGCATTGCTAAGTTGTTGCTAAGGTGTTGCTAGATTGTTGTAAGTGGTTGCTAGGGCATTGGTGGTTGCTAAGGTGTTGCTAGGTCATTATAGGTGGTTGCTAAGGTGTTCTACAGTATGTGATTGCTAAGTGGTTGCTAGGGCATCGCTAAGTTGTTGCTAAGGCATTGCTAAAGTTTTCTGGGTGGTTCTTAGGGCATTGCTAGGTGGTTGCTAAGGTGCTCCTAGGCCATTATAGGTGGATGCTAAGGTGTTCTATAAGAACAGTAGACAGTTGCTATGGCATTAGGGCACAGAGTGTTCTAAGTGGTTGCTAGGGCATTGCGAGATGGTTGCTTGGGTATTGCTAGGCCATTGCTAGGTGGTTGCTAAGCTGTTCTACAGTATGTGATTGCTAGGTGGTTGCTAGGGCACTGCTAAGTTGTTGCTAAGGCATTGCTAGAGTGTTCTGGGTGGTTGTTAGGGCACTGTTAGGTGGTTTCTAAGGTGTTGCTAGGCCATTATGGGCGGTTGCTAATGTGTTCTACGGTATGTGATTGCTAGGTTGTTGCTAGGGCATTGATAAGTTGTTGCTAAGGCATTGCTAGAGTGTTCTGGGTGGTTGTTAGGGCATTGCTAGGTGGTTGCTAAGGTGCAATATGTGATTGTTAGGGTGTTTTTAGTGTTTCTTTTTGGTCCAAATTAAAAGAGTTCTCAATATATAGCTGGTGTCTAGAGCTGCACAAAAATGGAGGAAAAATGCAATATCCAATCAACTTGCTGGATAAAGCATTAGTAATATGGGATAAACTTAAGATTAATGAGTCAAATCAATCGAGGTCAATCAAGCAATCGAATAAGGACAATCCAATGAGTCTCCTGAATAAAAAAATTTCACAAAGCATTAAAATCATATCGCAATGCAACCGTGATGGTAAAGCGTACTACAGTAGGTTAGTGCACACGCTTAACTTCAATACTAGTGTTTGAGGTTTGTTCAATTCAGCAGTTTCTATATTTGAGCCACCGCAAATGAATATTTCCAAATGGGCTTCTCAAACGCTCAAATCAGGGAGATAAAAACAGCTTACAACCAACATTACCATTCTGTTATCATGCTTATCACCAAAAAAACTCTCAACAATAGAGATGAATTAATTCGGTATGAATATGGTTTGAAATTCCTGTGATGATGGTATCTGTGGTTTTCTGTGGGCCGACCCGCAGGTGTCCGCAGACAGACCGCTATCAGCGAGCACTTGTCTCCAGAGGCCGGGCGTACGCTCATCGGCTTTGTTTTGACTGGGCTCTGAAGACCGCGTGTGTCTCAGATTTACTGTATTGATTTGCTGTGGGCTGATGCTGGAGATCTGAACTGTGTTTGGGTCGGATGGGAACTGGAGCAGACAGGCCACAGATAAGCAAAACGCATGAGGTGGAAAAGGCTTTTTAGATAAAAAATACATTCTTATCCTTCATGCATAGCTAAAATCTTTCGATGAAATCACCTCTCTCATCTTTCGTGGCTCATAAATCACAAAATGATCCCGTTTTCTCGATGTCATTTGAACAAACTCCTAACCATAAGCATTAAAGTACCGTGCATAACTCGTCCCACGCCATTTGTGCAGAAGACGTGAATGATTATTCAAAAAAATTATGTTACTTTACCAAGAACATGAAATTATGTAATGACCAAGCAGCTACACAGAACAGCCAAAAAATAAAAATTCAAAAAAACCCGGCAATGCTCAAGTACCCACCCTAGCAACCGCCTAGATCACCCTAGCAACCACACAGACCACCCTAGCAACCACCAAGGACACCCTAGCAAGCACCTAGAGGACCCTTGCAACCACACAGAATATCCTAGCAATCATGTAGCAGCGCCCTAGCAACCACTTAGAATGTCCAGGATACCCTAGCAACCAACCAATCAGCAATCATGCAACCCTCCAAAACACCCTAGCAACCACCCAGAACATCCCAGCAAACACCTAGCAACCACCGAGAACACAAGTCTACGTAAATCACTTAGAATCACTACTTTGTGTGAAATGTGTTAAATAAGCTTGCCTTGCCAGCATTCTCCCCCAACAAACAAACATGCAATCACCTAGAAACACCCTAGCAATTGCCCAGAACACCCCAGCAACCACCCATTAGATGCCTAAGTAAAGCATGCTGAATTACTACTATACATGAAAAGTGCTATAAAAATAAACTTGCTTTGGCAGAATATCTCCCCTGCCAAAAAACACACATGCAACCACCTAGCAACTAGCCAAAACACCCCAGTAACCACCCATAACACCCCAGTAACCAGCCAGCAACAACCTAGTAACTATCCAGAACACTCAAAAAAACAAAACAATAAAAAACACAGGAAAACTCCCTAGCAACACCCAGGGTCCCCCTAGCAACCACCTAACAACCACCCATAACACATCTACGTACTGTAAAGCACTTTGAATAACAACTGTGTATGAAATGAGCTATATAAATAAACTTGCCTTGCCAGAAACCCTCTAAAAGCCACAGGCATATCACCCTGCAGCCCAAGACTGGTTGCCCACTGAAGCTAAGCAGGGTTGAGCCTGGTCAGTACCTGCATGGGAGACCTCCTGGGAGAACTAGGTTGCTGTTGGAAGAGGTGTTAGTGAGGCCAGCAGGGGGTACTCACCCTGCAGTCTGTGTGGGTCCTAACGCCCCAGTATAGTGACGGGGACACTATACTGTCAAAAAGCATCGTCTTTCGGATGAGACGTTAAACTGAGGTCCTGACTCTCTGTGGTCATTTAAAATCCCATGGCACTTCTCGTAAAGAGTGTTCTGGCCAAATTGCCTCCACTGGCCCTTATCAATCATGGCCTTCTAATAATCCCCATCCACTTGATTGGCTCTATCTCTCTCCTCTCCATCTGTAGTTGGTGTGTGGTGAGCGCACTGGCGCCATTGTCCTGTGGCTGCCGTCGCATCATCCAGGTAGATGCTGCACACTGGTGGTGGTTGAGGAGAGACCCCCCATATGATTGTAAAGTGCTTTGGGTGTATGGCAATACACAATAAAGCGCTATATAAATGCATCATTCATTCATTCATTCATTCATAAAAACACCCATGCAACCAGCTAGCAACACCCTAGTAACCATCCAGAACATCCCAGCAACCACCAATAACACGTCTACGTTAAGCACTTTGAATTACAACTCTGCGTGAAATGTGCTATATAAAATAAACTTGCCTTGCCAGCATCCACACAAAGACCTAGCAACACTCTAGTAATCACCCAGAAACCACTTAGCAACACCCCAGTAACCAGCCAACAACAACCTAGTAACTATCCATGCAGACAAAACACAGGAAAACTCCCTAGCAACCCCCAGAGCCCCCTAGCAACCACTTAGCAACACCACAGCAATGATCCAGAACACCCCAGCAACCACCTAGCAATCACCTATAACGCATCTATGTACTGTAAAGCACTTTGAATTACAACTGTTTTTTAAACGAGCTACATAAACTTGCTTTGCCAGCATCCCCCAAAAAACACTCATGCAACCACCTAGCAACACCCTAGAAACCAACCAAAAATCCCTTGACAACCACCCATAACACCCCAGTAACCAGCCAGCAACAACCTAGTAATTGTCCAGAACACTCAAAAAAAAAATAATAAAAAATACTAACAATAAAAAGCCCAGGGGAAAGAATACTAACAATAAAAAACACAGGGAAACTACATAGCAACCCCCCAGAGCCCCCTAGCAACCCCCAGACAACCACTCACAGCATGCCAGGATTGTATTGGTGAATTATGCATGGGCAAACAGCACACATTTTCTTCAGGAAATGTAAAATTGTAGTTTAGTTCTGCCTGGCTGTTGCAAAAAAAAAACCCTTACAAACACTTTTATTCACCCGCACTCAGAAGCAACATTTCATTCTCCTTCCAGCAAACAGAGAGAGAGAGAGAGAGAGAGAGAGAGAGAGAGAGAGAGAGAGAGAGAGAGAGAGAAAGAAAGAGAGAGATGAGGGAAAGGTTTATAAATGCGTGAAGAAGAGGGAGTGAAGAGGAAGAGAGAGGAGGAACATTAAAGTAGATGAGTAAGATGAAGAGAGAGAAAGAGAACAGTAAGGGAAGGATGCACAGAAAGCATCCTGGTTCACTATGTGGTGCACATCGTTCCAGAGTGCAGTGAGTCTGTGTGTCATATGTCAGAAATGGATTACTCTCAGATTAGAGCGCTCACACCCACCCACACCCACACCCACACACCCACACACCACACACACACACACACACACACACACACACACACACACTCTCTCTCTCTCTCTCTCTCACGCATCTCTCTCTTGCATGGCTTGCAGATGAGTCTGTCGCTCTGGATGAGTGCACTGCAAGATGGAGACATCAAACAAGCCTAGTCTTTCTCGTTAAGATTTCATTACATCCACAGGCGCTCACACACACTCACACACACACATCCACTTAGCAGCACGAGGACTGTGTCATTAAGTGCAGCTTCTCCATCAGAGAATTGCAGTGAATTCCATATGAGACGTCACATCGGCACACTCTTCTTTTGAAACACTCTTCCAGAGACGAGCGTCTGTCGCCCCATCTGAGAATAATCCCAGCGCTCTCAGAGGAAAACCGAATTGCTCAAAGGTAGCTCTTTCATGGCGCACAAGACTTTTCATTTAGGAATCAACGTTGTCTTAGACGTTTCTCCTAAGACATGAGACCATAGTTGACAGAGTGTAAGAGTATAGAGTTTTAAAATTAATGTAAAAAATTTATAAAATGCATTTGAACTTGGAAGTATTTGACTGGAAATCTTCATACTGAGATCTTTTGTGTTTTTTTTTTTTCTTCAGGAGAAACATCTGAGAAACATTTGATGTTATTGCTGTCTAGGAGAAACAATTTTCTTTCTTACAATTTGTCTTAAACAGCACAAAAGTTTCCTTAAAGCATACGGTTCTTATTGCATGGACAGAGAGCATTGGAAATGCTCTTAAAAATAAAGGTTCTTCAATGGTTCTGTGTAGGAACTTTGGTTTGTGTTCTTATCTTGAACAAAAAATGTTTTCTTACAGCATCATGACTATAAAATACTCTCATAAAGCATCAAAGGAACCTAAAAAGATTGTGAACACTAATAAGTCAACACTGTGAACACTAAGAAGTCAAGTTTACTTAAAAGAATAGTTTTCCTAAGAATGAAATGTAGATAAGTTTGTTTCTTCATCAGATTTGGAGAAATGTAGCATTCCATCACTTGCTCTCCAATGGATGTTCTGCAGTGAATGGGTGCCGTCAGAATGAGAGTCCAAACAGCTGAGAAAAACATCACAATAATCCACAAGTAATCCACACCACTCCAGTCCATCAGTTAACATCTTGAGAAGACACAAATCCATCATTAAGATGTTTTAAATACGAGTCCATAATCCATAATAACGCTTCCTCTGGTGAAAAAGTCCATCTCCTGTTGTCTCTCACATCAAAATCCAGCCACATATTTGTTTAGAGCTGTTTTGGACTGTTTTGACTTGTAAACGCTGCTTGATCTGCAGATTTCTCTCCTGATTCAGACCAGACCACTTTTTCACTGGAGAAAACAATTATGGACAGAGGACTCTAAATTTAGCCAGAAGCAATGGTTCGAAGTTAAAAACTTCTTATTAATGGATTTGTTTCTTACAAACATGCAGCTTTTGTCTTCTCAAGACATTAATTGATGGACTGGAGTGGTGTGGATTACTTGTGGATTATTGTGATGTTTTTATCAGCTGTTTGGACTCTCATTCTGACGGCACCCATTCACTGCAGAGGATCCATTGGTGAGCAAGTGATGCAATGCTACATTTCTCCCAATCTGATGAAGAAACAAACTCATCTACATCTCGGATGACCTGAGGGTGAGTAAATTATGAGCAAATGTTCATTTTTGGGTGAACTATTTAGAAAAATTTACTAGTTAAGTAATGATTGCTTTATCACTGACAACAATAGTTGGGTTTTCAGTGTATAACGTTACAGAAAAAAGGTTCTCTCTTGAGATTATTGGGACTCTACAGCATTAAGCTGTTAAAATCTTCAAGAAAGCCTGCAGTTTTTGCTTGCAGTTGTATTTTACAGCAGCAGAACCTGATAAACAGATGCTCCAGTAGTTGCTGTCATTGCAACACACAAGGAAACAAATGTCACGAGTGTAATATTTGTTTATCGTTAAGTACTAATGAGGCTTTCATTTTTTAATTCTCTAATCACCTCGGGGCGGATGAATCGAGTCAAATGAGCCCGAACCAAACATTCTATTCGAAGGCGTAAGAACCCTCACGGTAGCAAACATCTCCAGCAACACATCAGAGACAAAGAGATGAAACCCTGAAGAACCAAGTGATGTTTATGCCCAAAAGTCTACAAACAACAGAAGTTACTGAATAAAACACAAGCATTACAAAATTCTTCATTGATCACTGTGGATTTCCTCCCGTCCTCACGATTAATCAGGCCTTATACAAATGAGAGGTGATCACCGACACACACGCACAAACCAGCAAAACAATTCCTGTCTTCAAGCCTCTGAAGCGCTGAATAGCCCCTCTGTCACACCATGAGTGTATAAACAGAAATTATATCAGCTCTTTCCATAAAGTCCACAAAAAACCTACTGTGATGGTACTACAGTTAAATTATGGTATCAGATAACTAATGATCACTGCATTTCAATAGCATATATGTGACCCTGGAGCACAAAATCAGTCTTAAGCAGCACAGGTATATTTGTAGCAATAGCCAACAATACATTGTATGGGTCAAAATTATCGATTTTTCTAATATGCCAAAAATCATTAGGATATTAAGTAAAGATCATGTTCCATGAAGATATTTTGTAAATTTCCTACCGTAAATGTATCAAAACTTAATTTTTGATTAGTAATATTCATTGCTAGGAACTTCATTTGGACAACTTTAAAGGTGATTTTCTTATTATTTTGATTTTTTTGCACCCTCAGATTTCAGATTTTCAAATAGTTGTATCTCAGCCAAATATTGTCCTATCCTAACAAACCATACATCAACGGAAAGCTTATTCAGCTTTCAGATGATGTATATAAAATCTCAATTTCAAAAAATTGACAATTATGACTGGTTTTGTGGTCCAGGGTCACATATTCACTATCATGGTCACTCTAAAAAATAAAGGTTCCAGTTAGAACCTTTGCACTCATGTCATATTGCATATCTTTTAAATAACAACAACCAAATTATGCAATATTCTGACAACACTACATATTCTACACAGCTGCAGAACAATATTCATACAACAAATAGCCTATATATCAACTATTTTACAGCTCAGTCTCAACTGTATTTACATTGTGCACAAATGTACTTCAAGAAAGTCTCCAAACACCACAATTTAAGGTGTTTACAAAAAGTAAGACACGGTATAGGTCTGAAAACCATAACGCTTTTTGTAAACACCCTAATTGACATATTATTCAGCCATTTAGCCTTTGAAAATATCATTCTGCTATTACAAAATGCAACCAGGTAACCAGTTTCTGTCTGTTATTGAGGTTAAAATTGTGAAATTGGCCAATATGAAGAAATTAAACAAAAATGACAGGAATATTCCCAAAGCTTCCCATATTAATTTATCTTTTAACAGCAGTTACAAAACTGATGTATTAGTACTTTGGCTGAAACTATGGTTGCCATGGTAACTTGTATAAGTGCGCAATATTGCAAAGAATATTAATCAAATTCAGCAAATATGAACCGCAGAACATTTTCTATTTTCATGTTGGTTGGGAAGTTACAGCAGGTGTGTGTGTGTGTGTGTACCTGTCTGTGTGTATGTGGATCTCTGTTGCCTTAGATACCAAGACAGAAAAAACATTACAGCCTCTCCTTTATAATCAATGACATTTGGAAAAACGCATTAATGCACTGACAACACGCATCAATCGTAACGTCAGGTGATTCGTGCACATCCAAAGCATCACAATATCAGTGATGGAGGATTTGGGTGGTGTACTGATCACGAAACACACATTCTTCATCACGCATATATGGGTAACTCACGCTCTTTTTGCGCAGGTTCAGTCCGTGCTTTAATAATCCGGGCAGATCTCTGATCTTCTGCTTGATCTGGACCTGATCCCTGGCGGTTCGGTTCCATCTCCAGCTCGACAGGAGTCCGTCCTCCGCGGTGCAGGGGATGCTGTCAGATTCCTCCATCATCATCCTCCTCCTGATCTTCACGAACACCGGAGCGACATTCCGCCGCCGCCGCCTCTCGATGGATCTCCAGCCGCCGCAATGAGCCGCTCTACCGCGAGAGATGAGAGACGAGCCCTGCCTTACACTGCTGCTCCACCCAGCTCTCTCTCTCTCACACACACACTTACATACACAAACACTGACACACACACACCTCCGCTAGCTAAATGAGGACGTTCGACAGACTTCTTCTTTTATATGAAACCTAAAAGAAATCTTGTCATAAAATACATTATTTCTACTTTACACTGTAGAAAATGACCGTGATTTTAACGGTTAAAAAAAAAAAAAAAACTGTGAAAATGCTACAGTAAAAACCTGTGAAATGGTTAACGGTAAGTTCCTGTAAAATTTACAGGGGAAAACCGTAAATTGACGTTCCCAGAATTCCCTACGTTGCATTTCAAATTTTGTTTGAATTTGATGTTTTTTCTTTAAAATAACTATGCTGCTTCTCAGTTTTTTTCCTCATCAATTATGTTTATTAGGTTTGTATGTTACATCGAATGTTGTTAAATTAATGTTTATTGCATATTTCAGTTTAATGAGTCTCACCAAGATGGTGTTCATTGCTTGTGTGAATGACATTGTGCACCTTCTAAATATGTTAATATTTAAAAGCTGTTTGTAATGGGCTTTGGTTCATCATGTTCATCATCACCACTTGCATTTGGTGGTTATCAGTGTATTTCAAAGGTACAAAACAGATCTCAGTACTTGGTTGGTATATCAGTTAATGAAATCACTGTATTTAACTGTAAATTTAAGTTAAAACCATAAAACCTAAAATGTTGTTACCGTATTTTTTACGGTAGAATTCCGGCAACCACAGCTGCTGTTTTTTTACCGTAAATTTTACGGATGTTTTTTTTTTTTTTTTTTTTTTTTTTTACAGTGCACATATGAATCATTTGACTAGTAAAATGGAGGTTCTGTTAGTTATTTTATTAGCTAAATTCAGCTGTTGGCTAACTTCTGAGGATAATCTCTTCTTAAGTAAATACACGTTTACATTGCTAAAATGAGAACAATTCAGGTAAAACAGACACTTTTGAAATCAACATTACTAAACTATAGTAGGTAATCCATTACTGATTCCAAATTACATGACAAAAATTGTAGTATCACTGTAAAAAAAATTCCGTAGTTTTTACAAAATATTTCTGGCAGCTGTGGTTGCCAGAATAATTTTGTAAAAAGTACAGAAAAACTGTAAACACATTTACAGAACAAAACTGTAAAATTTACAGTATAAAACTGTAATTTACAAACAGGGAAATTTGAATGTAAACCACTAAATTCAACAACACACACTTCTATTACAATCTGTTTTGTACATACTGACAACCACCATAACATACTGACAACCACCATAATAATGCAGGTGGTAAAAGAGAAAGCTACATGAAGAATCAAAGCTCATCACAGGTAGCTTCGCCACAAGTAGAAGTATATACTAATATATAGAAGGTGCACAGAGTCATTCATGCAAACACAAAACACCATCATGGAAACACACATGATACTTAAATAATGCAATAAACTTTCATTAAACAACAGAAGATGTAACATAAAGCCCAAATGTACATAACTGATAACAAAAACTATTAAAAACCATGATTATTTAAACAAAATACTTTCAAATGTGGAGTGTCACGCAGGGAATTCTGGGAATAATAGTTTACAGTTTTTGACTGTAAATTATACATTGATTTGTTATTTTTACTTCTAAAAACTGTATAATTAACAGCATTTTACTGTAAAATTACATGAAATGTCTGGTTAGATCTTTTACAGTTTTTCCCTGTATATAGTACAGGAACTCACTGTTAACATATTAACAGTTTTTCTTTCAGTAGCGTTTTTACAAAATTTTACAGTTAAAATTACACATTTTTTACAGTGTAACGTAATCCATTACATACATTACACATTTTAGGTAATATAATCAGACTACTTTTGATTCATTTTAAGCTAACTCATTTATCATTTATCATACACAAACATGTACCTTTTGAAAGGTTACTGCGCCAGTGACAGCTTTTGTACCTTTATTTCTGAGAGTATAGTGATATGAAAATACAAAGAGAAAGATATATTCAGTATATTCTGAAGTCTTCCAAAGACGTAGTAGGCTAATACCCACTGAGAGATCATTCAAATAAAAATTAATGTTGAAATGTTGAGAAAACACAAAATTGGTAATAATTAATATTAATAAATAGTGAATAATTTATTAAAATAATTTAATTGAGTGAATAAGTAATCCTTTCATCAATAAAAAGGTAACTGTAGTCTGATTATCAGCATTTTAAAATGTAATATATTCTACTACAAGTACTTAATTCTGGGGTTACTTTATTTTAAGGTGTCCTTGTTACAGTATAATTATACATTTAAGTACTGAGAAATATTAATTAACTACATGGTTAGGATTAGGATTAGGGTTTGGCTTGGGGTTACTTGTATGTAATTATGCATACAACTAATTGTTATTATAATAAGTACATATAACGTGTAACAAGGACACCTTAAAATAAAGTGTTACCAATTTTTGGAATCTGATTATGTAATCCAGATTACTTGTAATCAGTTACTACCCAGCTATTCCAAACTACTTTTTCTGAGATTAGCATGTGGCATTCCTCATTAGCAGTGACTATTTTAAATATAATAAAAATAATAATTATTTTTATTATATTTTCTGTTTAATAAAATATTGTATTTATTTTATAAATATATTTTAATATATTTTGTTTCAGAAACATATGTGTGTGTGCGTATTTTGTTTCTTTAATGAGTAAAAATCCAGTCACATCTTTTAAATGATCAGTGGATCAATTTCAGCAGAAAATAGAAGTTTAAAAATAATAATCATTTATTTATATAATCATAATTATTTTATACATTTTACTGAATAAATATATTTTATAAATGTGCACACACACACAGTTTTTCTTTAATGAGTAAAAATCCAGTCACATCATAGTTTTTATATTTTAATAAACATTAACTTTTCACCAAAACAACTGTATTATTGCACACTGAAAGGTACACAGATCTCAGCGTCTAAAGGACGCGTCTACTATGACCCGCTTGTCTGAATAAATGAATCGGTGTGAAATCAATATCAGTGTTCAGAGGTTGACATCAATAGAACTGCTTTGATTCTCAGCTCTGTGGTGTTTCTTGGGACGGCACACTACACAGTGTTAAAGATTTGATCAGGCTGTTTGTCTCTTAAGACTGCTGTTCATAGTCCCCGATTTCATACGAAACACATCTAGTGTTTTCCAGTATCGTGCAACAGAGTTATCGCTAGATTTTTGTCAATTACAAGGTCAGAAGCAGGTCTCTGATTTGCTACAGATTGTTTGGGTGCTCTGGCATGTATTTGAGGACAGACGCCTGAGGTTGTTCTCCATTAACGGGTTGGCAGGCGTCCGATGCATGATGGGACAGAAACAGCCACGCAGCTGAAACCTTCAGGACGCTTTCAGAATAAGCAAAGCCTTCATGATCGGCGAGCTGATCTAAAGCCTAGGCCTGCTTCTCGCTGTATGAAGACGTTAAAAGCGAACGGTTGCACTCGGCAAACTAGTATCTCCACATCTCGCATGAAAGAAAAGCTGATGATCTGTCAAAATGAAAGATCACCTCTATACGGCTGAATGGAGCATATGCCTGGAGGACATGAGCAAGTGTGTGTGTGTGTTAGAGATACCTAACGGCTCGTCCCAGTGGAGTTGACTGGTGTGTGTACGTATGTATGTGTGTGTGTGTGTGTGCTCTAATTTCAGGTGTAACGCTGAGGTGTTGGATGACATGAAGAACACAGAGGGAAGCAGGTGTTCAGTCTTGAGGATCTGCAGAGAGAGAGAGAAACAGCAATTAACTGGATTCCACTGGACATTTGGAATATAAAGGATCATGATGGGGAGGGAATAAAAGTCCTCTAAGAATATAAAAAGGAATTTGGAAAAAACTTGGAAAAAGAAGCGTTACCATTGGGATATGTGGAGACGCTTTGGAGGCTGAACTTGATCTTCTGCTTTCATGTCCAGGTCAAAAAGCCTCCTCATGTCATTGGTTTTCACCCACAATCCATTGCAAACTTGCATTCAGATCTAACCAGGGTTGTAGTTAGCTAAAACCTTTAAAAATGTATTAAAATAACTAAAACTTAAATAAAAAAATATATAAAATAACTATACGGACATAAAAAGAAACTTTCAAAAACTTTCAAAAAAACCTAAAACTTTATCATTAAAATAAAAACTGAAAATATACAAATAAAAGCTACAGTAAAAAGACAAATAAAAAAAAATACTAAAACTATATCATTAGAAATTAAAATCTAAAAAGAAAAACTATAATGAAAAATGAACAAATTACTAAAACGTAATAATTAAAATAAAAACTGAAAACTACAATAAAAAATTACAGAACACAAAAACTTATTAAAACTTTATCATTAAAACAAAAACTGAAAATATATAAAAAACTACAATAAATTACAGAACACAAAAAATTATTAAAACTTTATCATTAAAATGAAAACTGAAAATATACAAAATAAAAACTACAAGAGGCAACAAAAAATACTAAAACTGTATCATTAAAATAAAAACTACAATTATAAAAACAGAAACTAATAAAACATGACAAAACAAAAAAAATACAACTTCATAACTAAAATGAAAAATGAAAATATAAAAATAAAAACTAATAAAAATGACAGAACACAAAATATAATAAAGCTATCATTAAAATGAAAACTGAAAATATAAAAGCTATAATAAAAAACTCAAAACATAGGAATACTACAACTTTATCATTAAAAGGAAAATTGAAAAGATATTTTTAATATATTATTTTTTAATATCATATTATTTATATTAAAATATTACTTCATTATAATAAATGTGTTAAAATATTTCTGAATATATCTATATTGTATTTCTATAAAATATATCTTAACATAGAAAAATTTTAGAGGATTTTTATTTGATCCCATTAGGATTCTTTGGGAAACAATCATATTTTTGCAATTCTGTTTGGTGCTATTTATGGTACGCAAATTACACTATGGTACACCAATAAACTAAATTTCTAATATGTGCTCATCTGATGATGAACGTATTTGTTAATGTTATCAGTGTCCCTCTGGGAGACACGTCTGCGTGTTTTTCTGTGTCTGTTGTGATGTTCTGCTGCGTTCAAACACTGAGAGTCAATTCTTAGAAAAGCTTATGATTAAAAATACTCTGTGAATTTTCTGTTAATCCCTGCGTTGAAGTATTTACTCACCAGTCATTTCCTCTCAGTGCTTATGTCATGTGATCTGATGACAGGCGCTCAGAGCTCTGTGAAGTGTGTGACGGCCGCAGGTCCATTGAATGCAGAGATCTGCACTGTAAAACACCACGGTAAACAAATGCTGAAGTAAAACCTGTCAAATGGTTAACTAACTGTATGTTACCTGCATGGCCATAGCCAGGCTTTGAAAATTAGTGAGGTCCGGGTGTGGGGGGGTGGGGTGTTAAAGAATTGTAGAATTGTGCTATAATAACCTCTACAAATACAACTAAATATATACACTAGAAACGCTTTAAAAGAAGTGTGAAAGATGTTTTCTCTGTTTTGGAGGGATGATCATTTTTAAATCATACCCTATTTATTGCATCAAAATTTGTTAAAAATTTACTATAGTTAGGGGTAGATAATTTTATCATTATTCATGCAACAATACACATTACTGTTACAGTTTTTATTAATAACCATTGCTATATAGATGATAAGTTTAACATCTAATTTAAATGAACTAATTTACTGAATGTCATAGCAAAGACTTATACATGGCTAGTGTTTGCATATTTCATTTCATTCTGGAACCTACTTGTTCTACAGATCTGTGTACTAGTGTCAAATGCTACTATTTTGACAGCGTTGATAACGTTTCTGACCGAATGTGCTATCCTGTCCATGGGCTTTTTTGATTACTGTCAGTTTATGTGCTAGTGTTGTGCCCATTTTCGACCCCTGCCAAATTATTACCCCCTCTCGTTGAAATCACTACCTGATTACCTAATCCTAACCCCACCCCCACACCTAACCCTTAACCTACCAATACCAGGGGGGTAGTAATCTGGCGGGAGTCAGAATTTGGCACAACACCGGCGATGCAGTATTGCCAGATATTGCTATTGAAACAAACAAAAACCGAAAAATAAATAAAAATAAACCAAAATTATTTCAAATCTTTTGCAAATAAGATAATATAAAGATATCACTGACCCTAAACTGCAACCTACTTTATCAACTTTCTAAAGTATCAAATTAAGTGGAAAAGACAAGCCCAAAAACGCTTAAAATAGCTTGAGGCTGTGCTCACGCCCTCACTCGCAACTCTCTCAAGAAGACTCGTTCACTCCAGCAGCGTCTCGCAGCAATCATTTTCATGCCACGAACGCTAAAATTCTTGCAAACTGTCTAAACTGAATTATACATGCAGACATTCATATGAAGAGTTTAATAGCAAATTAATCATTCAGAGAAAAATTTTATTTTTGAACATGAGAAATTTACCGAGGTCCGGACCTCGGTGGCCTCATAGCTGGCTACGGGCCTGGTTACCTGACCATATGAGTTGACAAACAGATCTGAAAAATTTTTATACTTGAATAAGGAAACATGTATATGTTAATGTGTAGAATATATTAAATCTATCGTTTTGTCTTCATCTATGATATTCTAGATATTGTTTTATTTGATTTTAACAAAACAATCATTCATATGTGATTAAATCATTAATTTAAGAAAACTTATCCTATTTTCAACACTGAAGAATGTTATTTTTTTAATATTTCTCTTGAAATTGCATAATGTTTGCATGATATTGCATTATTGTTCTTCAGGAAATTCTGAATGTACTTATTTTTTTTAAATATCAAAAAAAAAATCATGAAAACAGTGAAAACATTGTTACGTTAACTGCCTATTTATGATGAAAATATTATATTATATTTAATAATACGTCACTTTTACTACACAAATTATGTTTTTTTCAAAGTTAAATTATTATTTTTTAAAAATGTGTACTTTATCATATAGTTTTACATTATATATGGTTAAATGTATCTTATTTTAAGTCAATAAATATTTATAATAAAAAAGTGACATTTAACAACATTATTAAATGTAAAAGTACATGACAAATATGTATCATATTAGAATTTTATATATATATACATATATATATATATATATATATATATATATATATATATAATAAATAAAGTGCACATTTATATATATATATGAAGAATTTTTGGGTATAATATGTCACAGTTTACTTTATTTTATTTTCCTCACTTACATAAATGAACTATAGTGTCCTGCACCCACAAGCAAAAAAATAAAAAATAAAATAAAACAAAAAATTATATCTGGTGTCTGAATAATTTTTGGTTTGACTGTATAACTTGTCCATGCTTCAAAACAAAACTCTGAATATCTTTCAAAGATTTGATGTCACTAACCTTGCAAACTTTGGTAAATCCAGCGATGATTTCATCCTTGAAATATTTCATCCTCATTAAACACAACTTTTCCAGACAGACTGGAGAAAAACCCTGTGAGCTTTCCTGGAAGCTGCATAAAGTCAGCCAATCACATTAGAGCTTACAAGATTGAGAAAGTGCTCCATTTTCAGGTGAAACATGCCTCAGACGGTCAGCGAACGGACGGACGGACGGAGTCCCATCTGATGCTGAGATGAGTGCGAGTCCACAGAAGAGCATCTGCATGTGAAAGTGAGAAAAGAGAGTGAAGAAAGTCTTTCATCTTAAACCTTCTCCTCTCCAGTTACTGATCTCACACACAGACAGATCTTCAAACACACCCTTGATTAAAAATTGAAGAACGCCCATGGCTCTCTAACAGAACACAACCTCCAAAAAAGAGAGGAGAGGAGGTTTGGTACCAACCCAAGGAAACCTTCCTGCGTGAACCACATCCGACACTGCTATCAACCAGGCAGATTTTAGAGTTAGGTTTAGAGCTGATTTAACTGGTTTAAAGGGATAGTTCACCCAAAAATGAAAATTTTGTCATCATTTACAAAATTGTATCACCATTTACTCATCCACAAGTTCTTCCAAACTGTTTGAGTTCCTTTCTTCTGTTGAACACAAAGATATTTTGAAGAATGCTGGTAACCAAACAGTTGCTGGTATCCATAGTATTTTATTTTTATTATTTTTTTTCCATATTATGGAAGTCAATGGCTACCGTCAACTGTTTGTTTACCCATATTCTTTAAAATATCTTCTATGTTCAACAGAAGAAAGAAATTCATGCAGGTTTGGAACAACCTGAGGGTGAGTGAATGTTGATAAAATTTTCATTTTTAGGTGAACTGTCCCTTGAAGTTACTTTGTTTGACAAAAATATTATTGCAGGACCAACAAAACGTAAAATAAGTATAATTTATAAGTACGATTGTGTTTAAAACTACATGTAAACTGAACTGGACATTACTGGAAAGAAGTGTTTTACTGCCGTCTTGTGGTTGCTTTACAGAACTTTTGTAACCTCCTGTTCAAACAAACATAGGATTCTATTCTGCATGAAATCTAAAAAGACACAGCGAAACTTTTCATAAGTCTGCCATAATTCACGTTATAGCCTACATATAATTTTACAGTGACGTGACAAAGAAAGAAAGAAAGAAAGAAAGAGAAAGAAAAAGAAAGAGAAAGAAAGAAATGGGTTATTGTGGTAAATTTAATTTGAAAGTCAATTACCCGTCAGCTTTTTCAAGAAGTGAGAGTCCTCCAAATCTTCTCTGTGGATGGATATGAGGGGAAACCACGAAAACCACAAAATCTCCCTAAAATTGGCATAAAGATTTGGCAAAAATTTGGCAAAATGGTGTATTTTCCCAATGCTGGTCTTGTCCAGCCCTTCACGGTTAGCGATCTGACTCAATAAGTGAAAGTATAGATCGACTTTCTTCGCTAATTTTCGTGGCGCAATCGGCGAATATTTAGTGTCCAAACTGTCTTTTCGTGCCCAAAGTTAGTCATCTTAAATAAGTTTTACACAAAAAGTATTGAACTTTTTAGACGTACGTGTAAAAATGATAAATAATGACTACTTATGTTTTGTAGACACACCCATCAGATACGGATCCCAACGGCAGGCGCTCCAACGGTTGATCTGCTGTTGCTATGGTTACCAACTCAACTGCCCGCGAATTCGTTTCTGGAACGTATGAAAATACGCGCTCTTTCTGTCTTACTTTAGTGGTTACTCGTTATTTTAAACGTTTGATGAAGCGTTCCTTAAGTAAGATGTACAACTTAACGTTTTAATACATTTATGAACATTTTAACAGAGCATGAAGTCAATTTGTAGGCCAAACCTTAAGCGTGGGTTCCCTCAGCTATTCAGTTGTAGAATTTGTAACCAATTTCAAATGGGTTTCGTTATTACACATACAAGAAGGAAAACAACAACGTATACACATTTAAAAGGCACAATTTTGTTTAAATTTACACTAAAAAATTCCACAAAAATAGGGCACAATGAACTATTAATACAAAGGAGATTTCCGTATTGATTTTTATTTTGCACTGCATTGTGTTTCAGAGCTAAGGGAAATATCTGTAACACATCCTGGCAGGAAATGATCAGTACACTTTCCATTTTTTTTTTATGTTGCTAACAACTTGCTATATAAATACTACACGTCTGATTCATCAAGCACATAATTTCACATCCTTCCTAGCTGTTTTCTTCATTAAGCATTAGCATAAGAGTCCAACTATTCTACTATATGTTGTATTGAAGATGCATGCTGCGATTCACATCTGCACAGGGGCGTAAATTTCATCTAACAGTAGGGGGGGACAAGAAACAAAATTTCTCAAGAGCAATTTTTGAAGGGGACACAAATAATACAGCCAATATTGTACTTGTAAGGATAGATATGTGTAAACAGCATGGAGACCGTGTTTAAATATGAGTTCGGTTCATATGATTCACCACGCGGTCATATTATAATGATTATTTTGCGTCCTCCATAGTATTTTAGGTTTCGTCTGGGACCGAGTACGTCTCTTTAGATATTCAACCGCATTAAGCCTGCCACTTAACATCATACTGAGCAAAACCCAACACAATATTAGCCTAATATCAGTTCACACACAGGTTTATCGCTGTGTTAGTTGTAGTGGGTGACAAGCTACGGTGTTAAGCTTGGTAACCTTATAAATTGCTCATAGAAAATACATCGGATATCATTATTTTTTGTCATGACTAATTTATTAATGATCCAGCATCATCTGTATTAAAGAGAGAGAATAATTTCACCCGATGTTTAAAGAGAATAAAATAGCCTTGACAGCCTAATTACTTACAACTATTAAGGAACTTTGCTCTCTCCCACCCAGGGTTGCCAGGTTTTCACAGCAAAACCCGCCCAATTGCTACTCAAAACTAGCCCAAAACTAGCCCAATCGCTTTTCAGGGGGGATTTCCGGTAAAAATCGCGTTCCGGTGGGGTAAAATACACGTTTTTTTGGTGGGGTTCCCCTGATAAATGTAGCTTTCCAGGGGCTAAATATCACGTTATTGGGGTCGCTCCATCCCGCGGAAAGAACGTATTACGGGGAAGTCGTGGCCTAAAGGTTGCGGGTTCGAGTCTCGGGCCGGCAGGAATTGTAGGTGGGGGGAGTGAGTGTACAGCGCTCTCTCCACCCTCAATACCACGACTGAGGTGCCCTTGAGCAAGGCATCGAACCCCCAACTGCTCCCCGGGCGCCGCAGCATAAAAATGGCTGCCCACTGCTCCGGGTGTGTGTTCACGGTGTGTGTGTGTTCACTGCTGTGTGTGTGCACTTTGGATGGGTTAATTGCAGAGCACAAATTCCGAGTATGGGTCACCATACTTGGCCACATTTCACTTCACTTAAAAGTAGCCCAATTCCGCGGGAAATCCGCGGACTTGGCAACACTGCTCCCACCGGGAGCACTGTGTCCTGAGTGTATCGAGGCAGTGGACCAAACCACTGTGAGGCAAGGGAGGGGGGAATCAAAATATTCCTGAACTTAAAACGCTTTTTTGGGTTTATTTTGTTTTACTACTTACACAATTATTTTAAGTATATGTCCATTATATTATTTTCAAGACACAGAGTTGCTGGTAATGATATATTTAGGGGGGACAACCCTCAGATGGGGGGGTCCTGTCCCCCCCGGGATTTACGCCTATGCGATCTGCATGTCATGATTTCATGCACGTGTTCACAGCCAGAGAGTGACACGAGAGATTTTGGTGTGGCAATCACTGGAGAACATGCTTAGCTCAGCAAAACTCACACATTGTGGCTAAAGCTTGGGCCCATTCCTACATACATGTACCACAGGCTCTTTGGCATGAACCACATTTCTGACTCATCACGGATGCATTGTTGTGCTATGATGCCGCTGTTTGCTCAAGCCGGAAAATCTAAAGTTGCTCAGTTTAAAAGTGTAATTGGGAGTCTATTTTTGGAGCATTGAGGTCTGATTCATTACTTTCAACAGTACTGTTTGTGGCGGTTGCATTTGGTGTTGACAGTGATCGGCAGAAATAAAAAACCCAGTTTCGGAAACTAAAAAGCTAAAAACACCCACACAATCACACTTCATTTCTGTGGAAAAAGGTCTTAGCATAAATGTGAAAATATCTGTATCTGCATATCTGTAGTTTCACAACATATTTCTGTGAAAAACCTTTTGTTTAAGCTCAACCTCACATGTGCTGACTCCGAAAGTAAAATAAACCTAATAAACAGGTTGTACTTACTACTCAAGACCAGTGTATGTTGTGTTTTAGATGCAAGTATTTTAAACTACAGACAACCGGCCTTCCCAAACCTCTAAACCATCAAGACCTTATCTAAACCAGCAAAACCAGCTGTTACATTAGCTTAACCACCAAGACCAACTCAGTCAACCAGCTCAGTTTTACTGGTGAATGACAACAAACCAGCACTAAAAAACTTCACACTAACCTGTTATATTTAACAGAACTTGAAAAAATAGCGTAAGAGCAAAACCACCATATCTAGATCTGTTACAAGTTATTATATAAACTAGATTAACATTCAGATCTAGTACTGGTAACTGGGCGTAAAAAGCAAGGTCATGAGAAAGATTTATGATATACTGATAGGACTTCTCAGAAAAAGATACACTTTCACTAGTTTATCCGTTAATGACCCAATTTTCGTGGAATAAACGCAAAGAACTGCCTGTTATCTCTTCAGAATCACTGATCACACCTCAAACGTGGTTTCTGCTGTAGGCTGCTTCACCTCAAGCGCTTCATGCTGTAAAAATTAACCATGAACTGCTGCTTGTGCCAAAGATGGAAATAAATGCAACAGAATAGCAAGGTACAGGTCTTGTTAGTATGCAGCCTTATTGTACAGGAATTGGTAGCATTTAACAGTAACTAGTTTGCATATACAGTAGTAAGCATGCTATACTTGAAATAGCTACAGTGCATTGAATATTGTTATAAGTTGAGATACATGTACAAGGAATATTATGTAATGAATTAATAGTAAAATTAATAATAAAAAAAATATTTTTTTAAATGTGCAGTTCAAAAATTCTTCTCACATCAGTGTCAATAAACAGCAAGTTACTGTGACAACATGCCCCACTGTATATAGGCATCTATACCTATAAATACCTATTCCAAATAAATAAATACACAAATAATTAAACTGAAAAAAAAAAAAAAAAAAAAAATCAAAAGTGTCAAAACCTAAAGCTTGTATTGTCATTTTCATTAAGTTTTGAGAGGGGATAAAAGTAAAAAGATAAAAAAAAAAAAAAATGCATTAATGAAAATTAAAATCAGTTCTTTAAAATCAAAATTTCACTCTTCTTACATGATGAAAAATGTTTTGACCTAAACTTTAAGTCCAAACTATACTTTGTATGTCACTTTATATTAACAATAAAAATAATACAAATAAAATAAGAAAAAATAAAAAAAATGTATATGCAGCGTTGTTATTGTTAGCTATACTATTAAAACTATTGCAAAAAATAAAAACAAATAAAAATTAGATGAAAAACATAAAAGTAAAAGCTAAAGTAAAAGCTAAAATGTGCCTTGGCAACAACTAAACTGAAACTAAATGAAATAATTGAATTAAAAATATAGTTATAAAAGTCAATTTATGAAAATTCATAAAAATGACAAAAGTATACACATAAATATTTTATATATATATATATATATATATATATATATATAAACCAAAAAAAAAAAACACTACATAGCCCAGGTTCAAGGCAAATATCCAAAATTCAACAAAAACCCACAGACCCAGAAATAAGTTTATTTAATAAAAGTAGGGCATCTTTTTTGTTCCTTTTTGCCAAAGCAAAACCTGGAAACTTCCACAATTGCTCAAAATAATTATCACCCACACTCCTTTATAACATCTCAGCTTTACACACAATTATTCCCCTCCTGAAGGGGAATCCTCTGTTACACAAATCACAATTAATATGCATATTAACCAGAGGCCTGCAGTCTTCACTGAGGTCCTTAACAACTCTAATCAAAGCTGATACATTACAGAATGAGATCACTTAGAGAAAGCAGAATTCAAAAAGAAGAAGGAAAAGACAGACACATTATTTTTTACACATACTTTTATTTCTTTTATTTGTAAAGCTCATGCATGTATAATGGATGCTTCCTTTCTTACAATTACAATAAAAGAAACTGAAACCGTATGTGCAGCAGTTTGCATGATATATGAAGAATCTTTCAAAGATGTGTATTTAATTCATGATGGATGATATAAATGAGAAATTCTGTGTAATATATATCATGCACTGAGCTGCAACTTTATATATGGGTTTAGAAATGACAGTTTCTCTGAAAACAATCATAGAGTTGCCATTGGAGATTATTCACAAGATATAAGCAACACTTTATGGCAAGTTGTCACAAGGTCAATATCTCAGGAACTATGAGGTTAAGTCAAGTTCAATTACACTAATGTTTTTCTCTAACAGTGCATTTGTTCAAATGTCTTACAGTAATTCATTTCACATATAAATATATTTAATCATAATTAAATAATTTCTGTGATTTCTATCATCCAAACTTTATTTTGTATAGTCACTTTATGGTTTCCCAAAGCTGATAATGCATAATTGATAACATATTAAATGAAGACATGCTGTGGAAAGATGGTCTATTTTTGTTTATATTGACTTTTGATTGTATATTTTCTTAAAAATTGCATTTTAAAAATCCTGCTTACATCAGTTTCAAAAAATAGCAAGTTACTGTATATTACAAGTCACTGTGTGTGTGTGTGTGTGTGCGTGTGTGTGTGTGTATTTATATATATATATATATATATATATATATATATATATATATATATATATATATATATATATATATATATTTATTTATATATATAAGAATAAACATATAAATGTTAAATAAATAACGAATAAATGAAAAAATAAATGAATAAAATGCATTAATGAAAATCAAAATCAGGACAGATTTTCTCTCTTCCTAAATGACAAAAACAAATTTTAAACTATGAGAACTATGAAGTCCAAACTATAAAATTAATCTATATGTCCAGACTATTTTGTATGTCAATTTATAATTTCCAAAATTTGAGAAAATACATTATGCGTAATTTAATAAAATTGATAATATATCGATATGAACGTGTCATGGAAGACAACCTACAATTTCCTAAATTTCAAGGAATTTGAACTGCGTAGTCCTATTTGAAGTTATCCTAACAGGAGTAGAAGGGTACATTTTTAAGCATATTTCTTAAATTAACTGAACTGTATTCTGAAGCACAGTATAAAAAAAAAAAAGAAAAAAAAAAAAGAGAGATATTTGAAAAGAACACAGGTCAAAATTAGAGAATGCTTTCAGATACCTCCAAGTTTTTGGTGTTATTCTGGTACCTGGTGGTAATTTCCTTAATTATATGACAAACCCTTTTTAACTGGCAGCATTCCTCTAATTTTCACTGAGATTGCAAGATGACGGGCCACTCTAAGGTGACTGAAACCCTACCACAGGAGATCGTCCAGATGAAGGCCAAAGGGATGACACTTTCAGCCACTGCATGAGAAGCTGGTCATTCCAAATCTGTCATTTCTCAAATACTGTAGCTTTACAGTGACACTAATTCCTTCAAGTCCCCCAAAGAGGCTGGTCCTCCACGTAAGACAAATGAAAGACTCTCAAAGGGGAATCGGTTCAGCACTGCAGCTGGAATTGCTTGCTAGTTCAGTGCTGAACAGGGTAAGGATCTGCCTTGGCACATCAAACTGGGGAAAGACTGAACCCTGAGTGTGTAAAGAAGTCAGTGAAAGGTGGAGGAGGAAGAGTCGTGGTTTGGGCGATGTTTTCTGCAGAAGGAGTTGGGCCTCTTACACAGATACATGGGAGAGTGAATGCAAATGTTTATCAGAACCTCCTTCAGCAACATGCAGTTCCTTCCCTGCAAGCATCTTGCAATCAGCCTGCAATTTTCATGCAGGACTATACTCTAGTCACGCTGCAAAACAGGTAAAGCAGTTCCTTGAAGCTGAAAACATTGAAATAATAGAAATGGCCAGGCCAGACTTCTGATCTAAACCTGAATGAAAACCCTTAGCGGCAAAGTTATCACTAAGAAACCCACTACAGTCACTGAAGACCAAGATCACACCAGCGCAGTGTGAGAAACTAGTGATGTGTTGAAGTCATTCAAAGCAAGAGCCTCTACGCTTCCTACTCATTTCTGACAGTTGTAACCCTTAAAATTTTAGTTGTAATCTTTTGTGCTACAGTGCTTACTGTTATCTAATTCTGATCACTGTTTCCACAAAATAAAGGTTTTTGTTGAAATGCCTAGAAAATTGTGTCAAACGTTAGTGGGACAATGATATACCTATATACCTATAAATTTTGAGCGATGAAGATTAATAATATTTCAGAAAAAAATCAGTATTTATACATTGTTTTCTATTTTTTTCTAATTTTGATCTCTACTGTGTGTGTATATATATGTGTGTATTTATGTATGTATATGTATGTATGTATATATGTGTGTGTGTGTGTATAGATAGATAGATAGATATACAGTCAAACCAAAATTTCTTCAGACACCTTCAACATTTCAATCATCACAGTTTATTTGCTATAGTTTAGAAAATGGTAATAAAATATGACAAGAAACTGTTAAACTGTGTCAGAACTAATTCATCTTGATAATGTCAGATAACTTTAGAAAGGTATGTAACAAAACATGGTCAGGTCAAGGTGTGAAATCAAATTTTTGGTCCAAAATTCTTATCAATTTTACTGGTAGTCCACTGTATGAAGAATTTTTGGGTATAATATGTCACAGTTTACTTTATTTTACTATCCTTGCTTACATAAATGAACTATAGTGTCCTGCACCCACTAGTAAAAAATATCAAAAATTATATCTGGTGTCTGAATAATTTTTGGTTTGACTGTATATATAGAAATTTTCAGAAAAATAAATTAAATCAATCGATCAATAAAAGTATCAAAACCTAAATCAACTAGTTTTGAGGGGGAAAAAGTAAAAGAAGAAAAATTCCTTTATGAAAATCAGAATCAGGGCAGTTTTCTCCCTCTTCCTAAATGATGAAAAATGTTTGAAAAGGCGGGTTGAGTGAAGTGGAAACTCCTGAAGCGTGTGTATAAAAACCACTTGAGAAGCGTGGTTCAGAAGTCTCCTGAGTTTTCTTGAAGACATCGCACACAAACTTGCGCAATCATTATGTCGTCAGATCTGAGTAAGTGCAGTGTCTGAGCGATCGGCCGGATCCTCGTGTGCAGACAGACAGATTCAGCTCTTCACTTTCTCTCTCTCTCTGACTTTCTCTGCAGACGCAGCGCTCTTCCTGTCTGCAGTACTGGCAGCTTTCATCAGTCTGGTCGACGCGGTGCCTGCATACAGCGGTTTGGCCGAACTATCCGAAATATCTGGGGATGAGGTTCAAGACGTGGATGGAAAAAGTCCTCTGAGCGACCGGCAGAAATGGCATCTGATGGCCAGAGATCTGCACAGGGACGTCAAGATGCTGCGAGACCAACAGGTGCTTTTCAACACAGATTAATGTAAAGATGCTGTGTGTTACTGAACCTAACTTTGAGCCCCTCCATCTGCAGTTTGAGAGGGACTTCAGAGAGACGATGAACATGACGGCATATGAAGACGTGAGGATCAAAACACCTCTCCTCAAACCCTCTGACGGCTGTCTGTCCAGAAACTTCAGCACAGTAAGAACACACTTCCTGTCAAATTACTGCGGTTACGGTTTATTTATGGCTCATTGTTCAATTAGAAGAATGCACAAAATATAGTTTATTCAAATTCTGAAACATTTTTATTGTCTCTGTAAAAACATTTTCTAATGCATTTTGAACTAATATGAACAAACAATATTTTTGTTAACATTTTATAAACATTAACAAAGGTTAATGATGTAAAAAATACATTATAAACTATATTTTTATTGTTAATTATATATTTTATGTTAAGTTACATTATTATTAGGTTATTTATATATTTTATTATATATAAATTTATATTTTATTTTTTATATTTCTTATTTATATTATGATATTTTGAACATTTGTAGTTCATGTTAGCTAATGCATTAACAAATGAGAACTTAAGGTGTTACCAAATATTTAATTACTTTTTTTAAATTACTGTAAAAACTTTTTTCTGAATTTTTAGTAAGATTGAAAGGTCTCTTTTTTTAGACACTATATAATTTCCATAGTTCTCATAGTTAAGATAACTTTTTATTACTGTAATAATAATAATAAATCAATATAATAAATGTAATAATAACAATAATAAACATCATAACTGTATTATTATAACTAATAAAATAAATGAGTAGATGTGGCCAAATGTTTGGCTGCTACTCTATTCAAATTTTATTGAATTTGTAATGTTTTATTACTATACAATCCAGCCAAGCATTTTAATGGAAAAGTTTTTTTCCAAAATATTTACAATTTGTAAATAACTAGTGAAATCTTTTCCAGAAAAGATTTTCATGATTTGAGAAGCTTTATTAAAGTATTTAACAAATCAATTTTAGTACAGAAACAACCGATTTAGGCTACTGCTATTCTAAGTTCACCGCTAATTCTGCCAGCTAGCATGCTGTATTAGTGAGTCCGGAGCTCTCGAACTCTCTCCAAAAAAATAAAAAAAAAAAATAAAATGTCATTAGCGCTGGACACACTTTCATGGCAAATTATAACCATTTTAAATTTTAGCGAATTGGTGGCTAATTTATCTAATCAGTTTTATACAATATAGATTGGTTTAAAGCAGCTTTACGTTAATAAACTGCAACATCAAAAGTGTTTATTTGTATGAATGTGTACGATCTCATTCGTGTGATCTACTGACACCTGCTAACGGAATCACATCGTACGAATTCGTCCAAATTTGTCATCACATAAAATAGTTACTGTATGTTTGATATTGCGTTGTTACCGTTACACAAACTAAATGCAGTTTAACGTTAAACAAGACCGTGATCGGATCTTTTATCCAGCACATGACGTGATAAATGTTTTGATTTGGTCAAATCTTGAAGTGTTGATGAAGGCTCATACCTAACGAATCTCCTCACGAATGTTTCAGGATTTGTGTCTGAGCCGCATTTACAGCGTCCTGTCCTGGTATAAAGAGAACTGGAGCTTCATCGAGAACGAAAACCTGACCTCGAGCCTGGTGAACGACATCAAACACGGGACCAAACGCCTGCTGGAGGCCATTAACAGCCAGGTAAACCACACACCTCAACGGCTCCGCTCTCGAGCTGACGTCACTGTCGACGTCATGAAGCGAGGAATATTTAAAAAGACTGATAAAAGCCTAAGTTTAAGAGCATAAATATTGCCTGAAGGCCGCAAGACTGAAACTTTCCATTAAAATTTGATTTGCAAACAGTATTTTAAAATTTTTGCTAATACTTTACAATTAAAATATTCAAATATAAAAAAAAGAAGAAAAAAAGATGTGTATATATACATATCACAGGTCCAGGCCACAGTTCACACAAAAAAATTAAAATAAATAAATAAAATACAAAATAAATAAGTTAATAATTTAAAAAATTATTAAATTATTATATATTTTTATAAAACAACAAAGACTACCTATGAATAATTTAAAATTCAATGCATTTCATTAGGAATTTCTTTTAGAGCATAAACATGAAAATATTTGGTAACATTTCACAATTACTAAAGCATTTATTAAATTCAGGCAGTGTTAATTTACCAGTTAACAGAATTTATTGATACATTTTTAACATCAAAAGTTTTATGTTAACATTTTCTAATGCATTATGAACTAATATGAACAAACATTTGTATTTTTATTAAAACTTTATTAATATTAACAAAGATTAATACGGTAAAAGAACTTCTAATTTATATATTATACTGTTATTTATATATCTAATATATTTATATTATTAAATTATATTATTATATTATTTATATAGCTTATATATTTCCAAATTGTATTTTTATTTATATTATTAAATTACATTATTATTAATTTACTTATATATTTTCTATTATATATTTTTATATTTAGAATATATTTTATATATTAAATTATATTATTTATATAGTTTATATTACATATTTCTAAATTTCATTTTTATTTATATTATTAAGTTACACTATTATTAGGTTACTTATTTTATATTATATATTTTTTTATATTTAGAATATATATATATATATATATATATATATATATATATATATATATATATATATATATATAAATAGTTAGTCCATGTTAGCAAATGCATTAATGAATGAAGAGTTTATTTTAAGGTCCTGCCAAATATATAAAAAAAAAAATTGCATGTTGAGCCTCAAGGATCAATTGATTGGTCAAAACAAAGCTCATTCAATCACTGACAAATAGATAGCTACCTAAAGCAGCAGGTGAAAAGACATGCGGATTCTGGAGTATCCCATTCACGAAAATCCAGCTGCAACGACTAGTGATAGACTGACATCAAACAGGCCAAAAAAAGCCATTTCAGAATTTCAGACCAACAGCTATGCTGCAAAACCAACCAGTCTGAGCTCATTAGTGGTTCATTAGCAGTGTGAGCGGTCACATATGAACACATCTGATGTTTGTTTGTTCCTGCAGCTGCAGATAGCAGACGGACAGGCGGATCAGATCTCCAGCGCTCCTCTATCGGTCAGATCCGCATGGACACGCAAAACCACAGCGCATTCAATCCTGTTCAGCTTCACCAGCGTCATGATTGACACGTGCAGAGCCGTCAATTACATGAGCAAACGCAAAGCTGCACATCGAGCCAAAGACACCAAGAGACCCAGAGACTGGAGCTCCGACAAGAACTAATTTATTTCATTCCTATTTTAATTTATTGACCATTGCAGATATTTAACTCAGGACAAAATAATTTAATATTTATGAATCTATACTTTTTTTTAACTTATTGAATGTTGTGCAACATTGATATTTATAAATGCAATATTTATGTGCCAGTATTTTTATTACTGTAAATCATTTGCACGATACTGAAAATCAGTGTTGATTAATGTATTTTTGAACTTGTTTTATTTATTTGAAACTGAATGTGAGAACATGCTGATTGTTTACAATGATCTTCATAGATTCAATAAAAAAGACAAAGAAAACATTTTGTGTTTTTCTCAATGCAACGTTTCAGAAAGAGGAAGCAAAATTCTTAAAATAACACAAAAACGTTGGGTGGACGTGACAATGAAGTATTTACATCCCAGGACAGCGTTCAGATCCCAGTGAGCGTCCCATGATGAGATGAAGGACGAGTCTTCATGGAGATTGTGGACTGGTCTGTAGCTTGCATCAGGAGCGTCTTCATCCCCAAAGCAAACTGAAAGACAAAACAGATCCTCACATGCTCATCTTCAGCAGCTCTGTGTGATAAAATACTGTGAAGTCATGTCCAGCTCACAAAACTCACCTGAGGACTGAGGGTTCAGGCATCCCTGGATCAGCTCCCCGCTTGAATCCTGGGAGAGAAATAAATACATTAAACAAAATAAGTTTCTACTGAAGCCTGGAACAGATTCAGAAGCAAAAAATGAACAAAAATATTTCCAACATTTTTTTATGTAATTATATATTAATAACTGTATGTATAACAATGTTTCATATATAAATGACAGACAATTAAATTACGATTTTAAAATGCACAAAATAAAAATATATAATTATATAATAATTATTTAAATTACATAAACTAGTCAGTTAATAAAAAGTATATAAAAATAAAAATTACATATAATTAAAATAAGATTTTAATATATATAAAAATCATTTTAAAATTCTATTTAATAACTATTTTAAATACATATACAAGTGCATCTCAATAAATTAGAATGTCGTGGAAAAGTTCATTTATTTCAGTAATTCAGCTCAAATTGTGAAACTCGTGTATTAAATAAATTCAGTGCACACAGACTGAAGTAGTTTAAGTCTTTGGTTCTTTTAATTGTGATGATTTTGGCTCACGTTTAACAAAAACCCACCAATTCACTCTCTCAACAAATTAGAATACTTCATAAGACCAATTTAAAAAAAAAAAAAAAAAAAAAAAAAAAAAAACATTTTTAGTGAATTGTTGGCCTTTTGGAAAGTATGTTCATTTACTGTATATGTACTCAATACTTGGTAGGGGCTCCTTTTGCTTTAATTACTGCCTCAATTCGGCGTGGCATGGAGGTGATCAGTTTGTGGCACTGCTGAGGTGGTATGGAAGCCCAGGTTTCTTTGACAGTGGCCTTCAGCTCATCTGCATTTTTTGGTCTCTTGTTTCTCATTTTCCTCTTGACAATACCCCATAGATTCTCTATGAGGTTCAGGTCTGGTGAGTTTGCTGGGCAGTCAAGCACACCAACACCATGGTCATTTAACCAACTTTTGGTGCTTTTGGCAGTGTGGGCAGGTGCCAAATCCTGCTGGAAAATGAAATCAGCATCTTTAAAAAGCTGGTCAGCAGAAGGAAGCATGAAGTGCTCCAAAATTTCTTGGTAAACGGGTGCAGTGACTTTGGTTTTCAAAAAACACAATGGACCAACACCAGCAGATGACATTGCACCCCAAATCATCACAGACTGTGGAAACTTAACACTGGACTTCAAGCAACTTGGGCTATGAGCTTCTCCACCCTTCCTCCAGACTCTAGGACCTTGGTTTCCAAATGAAATACAAAACTTGCTCTCATATGAAAAGAGGACTTTGGACCACTGGACAACAGTCCAGTTCTTCTTCTCCTTAGCCCAGGTAAGACGCCTCTGACGTTGTCTGTGGTTCAGGAGTGGCTTAACAAGAGGAATACGACAACTGTAGCCAAATTCCTTGACACGTCTGTGTGTGGTGGCTCTTGATGCCTTGACCCCAGCCTCAGTCCATTCCTTGTGAAGTTCACCCAAATTCTTGAATCGATTTTGCTTGACAATCCTCATAAGGCTGCGGTTCTCTCGGTTGGTTGTGGATCTTTTTCTTCCACACTTTTTTCTTCCACTCAACTTTCTGTTAACATGCTTGGATACAGCACTCTGTGAACAGCCAGCTTCTTTGGCAATGAATGTTTGTGGCTTACCCTCCTTGTGAAGGGTGTCAATGATTGTCTTCTGGACAACTGTCAGATCAGCAGTCTTCCCCATGATTGTGTAGCCTAGTGAACCAAACTGAGAGACCATTTTGAAGGCTCAGGAAACCTTTGCAGGTGTTTTGAGTTGATTAGCTGATTGGCATGTCACCATATTCTAATTTGTTGAGATCGTGAATTGGTGGGTTTTTGTTAAATGTGAGCTACAATCATCACAATTAAAAAAAATAAAAATAAAATTAAATTAAATAAATAAATTTGATCAATTTTTAAATTAATCATTTTGTATTGTATTATATCTATCTATACACACAATTTTAAAATTTTTAAAATAATTATTTTCTTTAATAACTATTTACATTTATATATTGTTTTAAATAAATTTTATACTTCTATTTGATTTAATCTAAACTACATATAGAAAGAAAATTAAAGCAATTTTCCCCCATTACTTTTGTGGTTTTTGTAATTCCCTTAATTCTCAATAGTGTTCCTCATTACTGTAATACTATATTTTCTCTCATTTAAGTCAGTAAAAGAGCAAAACAAGAAATACTACAATCATGAATGAATCTATTTTTCTTTTTTTTTTGCATTACAGCAAAAACAATTCATTTGGGAGAAAATGTGTTTAATTGTCATTAATAATGTCAAAGCAAAAAAAAAAAAAAAAAAAAAAAAAAAAAAAGGATTCCTTTTCTTAATACAATTTATTTCGGGGTAATATTTTGTGTGTTCTTGACAGCTTTTGTGAGATTCACTGATCTACAGAGCAGGTGACATTCAACATAATGCTGATGTGTGTATAATACACCCTAATATAATAATAAATAAGACGCAAAATAGCAGAAAATAAAAATTATTCTGCACAATCAGAAAACAGAAAAAAATATACAGTATCCATTAGCAAATCATCTAATGGGTTTTACAGTTGACACTTTATCAGCCAATCAGACGTGGCCAAATCCCGTGTTTGACAGGCCTGCAATAAGAAAATAAGAACTTGGTTCTTAATTAACTTGTCTGGTTAAATAAATGTTAAATACAAAAATAAAAATAGACTCATCTGAGGGTTTATATAACATTACTTAATGACCTAATGCAGACTGATATAGTACGACTGATGTTGTTGTCATATATTGTCCATGTTTTGCACTGCATCAGCGTTTGCGGATGAAACCACTCTTGCTCTCTCTTTAGCAAGCCTGGATTCTTCATTCACAGAAACTTCATTGGGTTTGACTGGCATCATGAAACTGCCTCAGATCCGGAGTCCAGAGTCAAAAAGTCCTGTGTTACAGCGCGAGCACAGGCAATCCTTCCTGTTTTCATCCAATATTGACTGACTAACACAAAAGCATCATCCATGCAAGATCTCGAAGAATTCAGACGTCAGAGCTGATTCATCTCCACTTTATTTATTGTGCAACACACTCTGAGCGAGCTGTGAGGAATGACAGCATGCACACACTCTTCTGCTTTTCATATTCTAATATTACACACATGTTGGACACTTGATTGACTCGATTGTGAGGTCAAATCAGTAAATGCAGTATGTGGACATAAAATATTGATTTTAGCTGAAACAGTCATATGTGAAAAAGAGAGAGCTTTAACGGGTTTAACTGTTCATGGTCCAATTTCATTTTTTTTAAAATAATCATATAATTATGTTTCACATACATACATGCATGCATACATACATACATACATACATACATACATATATATATATATAAATAATTTTATAATAGCCATATATTATAGAATATTTACATTATATTTCACCTATTAAATAATCTAAGTCATTTATTATGAATGTTTTATATTTATTATATGCATATATATATATATATATATATATATATATATATATATATATATATATATATATATATATATATATATATATATATATATATATGTTCATATATATTGTCATATTTATAATTATAACATTATAAATAAATGTTGTATTTGTATTATATTAAATATATTATATAAATATAAATGGATATTATATTTTAGAATAGTCACATATTATAAATATGTCCTATATATAGTATTTTATTATACATAGTATTTTATTGGATTCAACACAATGCGATTCGATGCAATGGAAAAAAATATGATCGTTTTTATTTCATTGGTTCAGACAGACAGTAAATCATAAATTAACTTATGTGTCTTCTGACTTCTAACGCCTCGAAGTCGGTTTCATAAAACAAGTTTACCAAATAGGCCAGGCTTATTTCAGTTAGTCTGACTCACTATCAAATGATTTGGTTCCATAAAGCAAATTTAACAAAGATCAACCTCAGTCACTGTGGCTACTTATGCTGGAAAGCTAACCTGTAAAATATACTCGTGACAACACAACATCTCAAATGCATTAAACAGCACAAATATATTCGCTGTTTGCCATGGCGGATCGATTTGATCCATGATTGACATTAAGGGCAGCTTAAGAAGGAAAAAGTATCCACAAATTAGTTAGATTGTGTGAACTTACATTGTCATTTATGAAACCGCTTTAGCCCTGATTGATTTGTTAGGTTATTTCAAGTCAGGTTTTGGAATTTAATCCCCGTTTTTCCTCAGGTCTCCGTAGTGTTGTTGTGATTCATCATATTCACGCGCAGCGGTGATGAGAGAACACGCTCGAGAAACGGTTTCGAGAAGAGAAATCAATCAACATACAAAATATAGGTCACAGATTATTGGTCACTTTATAAACAATAAAAGTGTAGTGCATCCACTAGTAATTATATATAAATAAATCAGTTTTTACCGATGCAAATGTGTTAGAAACGATGCATCGCGATACAAATGCCAACTTGCATCCGATGCACACTTTTTAAACCGATGCACCGAGCGAATCGGTACACATATATAGATAGAGGTGTGTGTGTGTGTGTGTGTGTGTGTGTATATACATATATATACATATATATACATATACACACACATACATATACACACACACACACATACATATATATACACACACACACACAGTGGCTACGGAAAGTATTCAGACCCCCTTAAATTTTTCACTCTGTTATATTGCAGCCATTTGCTGAAATCATTTAAGTTCATTTTTTTTCCTCAATGTACACACAGCACCCCATATTGACAGAAAAACACAGAATTGTTGACATTTTTGCAGATTTATTAAAAAAGAAAAACTGAAATATCACATGGTCCTAAGTATTCAGACCCTTTGCTGTGACACTCATATATTTAACTCAGGTGCTGTCCATTTCTTCTGATCATCCTTGAGATGGTTCTACACCTTCATTTGAGTCCAGCTGTGTTTGATTATACTGATTGGACTTGATTAGGAAAGCCACACACCTGTCTATATAAGACCTTACAGCTCACAGTGCATGTCAGAGCAAATGAGAATCATGAGGTCAAAGGAACTGCCTGAAGAGCTCAGAGACAGAATTGCGGCAAGGCACAGATCTGGCCAAGGTTACAAAAAAATTTCTGCTGCGCTTAAGGTTCCTAAGAGCACAGGGGCCTCCATAATCCTTAAATGGAAGACGTTTGGGACGACCAGAACCCTTCCTAGAGCTGGTCGTCCGGCCAAACTGAGCTATTGGGGGAGAAGAGCCTTGGTGAGAGAGGTAAAGAAGAACCCAAAGATCACTGTGGCTGAGCTCCAGAGATGCAGTCAGGAGATGGGAGAAAGTTGTAGAAAGTCAACCATCACTGCAGCCCTCCACCAGTCGGGGCTTTATGGCAGAGTGGCCTGACGGAAGCCTCTCCTCAGTGCAAGACACATGAAAGCCCGCATGAAGGACTCCAAGATGGTGAGAAATAAGATTCTCTGGTCTGATGAGACCAAGATAGAACTTTTTGGCCTTAATTCTAAGCGGTATGTGTGGAGAAAACCAGGCACTGCTCATCACCTGTCCAATACAGTCCCAACAGTGAAGCATGGTGGTGGCAGCATCATGCTGTGGGGGTGTTTTTCAGCTGCAGGGACAGGACGACTGGTTGCAATCGAGGGAAAGATGAATGCGGCCAAGTACAGGGATATCCTGGACGAAAACCTTCTCCAGAGTGCTCAGGACCTCAGATTGGGCCGAAGGTTTACCTTCCAACAAGACAATGACCCTAAGCACACAGCTAAAATAACGAAGGAGTGGCTTCACAACAACTCCGTGACTGTTCTTGAATGGCCCAGCCAGAGCCCTGACTTAAACCCAATTGAGCATCTCTGGAGAGACCTAAAAATGGCTGTCCACCAACGTTTACCATCCAACCTGACAGAACTGGAGAGGATCTGCAAGGAGGAATGGCAGAGGATCCCCAAATCCAGGTGTGAAAAACTTGTTGCATCTTTCCCAAAAAGACTCATGGCTGTATTAGATCAAAAGGGTGCTTCTACTAAATACTGAGCAAAGGGTCTAAATACTTAGGACCATGTGATATTTCAGTTTTTCTTTTTTAATAAATCTGCAAAAATGTCAACAATTCTGTGTTTTTCTGTCAATATGGGGTGCTGTGTGTACATTAATGAGGAAAAAAAATGAACAAATGATTTTAGCAAATGGCTGCAATATAACAAAGAGTGAAAAATTTAAGGGGGTCTGAATACTTTCCGTACCCACTGTATATATATATATATATATATATACACACATACACCCCCTGACAAAAGTCTTGTCGCCTATCCAAGTTGTAGGAACAACAAATAATAACTTGACTTCTAGTTGATCATTTGGAATCAGAAGTGGCTTATATGAAAGGCAAAGGCCTCTAGATTACGCTTATTTTACCAAAATAAAATCTTATCATGCCTTGATTTTTAATTATTTAAATAGGACAGAAAGGTCAGACTTTGCTTAGACAAAAGTCTTGTCACATCTTTAAAGGATTCAACCAATCACAGATTAGAGCATCACCTGTGACAAATACTGTAATTAACACATTCCCAGGTGTGTAGAAGAACCCCAGAACACCCAACCTTCATTTGAAATGCATCCTGACCTCTGACAGCATGCCAAAGATTCAACCACAGACCAAAGTGCTGATCATCAAGAGCCTGAAGACCAAGTCTCCTGCTGAGGTGGCAGACATCTTTAATGTATCTAAACGTCAAGTGGAGAGGATAAGAAAATGATTTGAAGAAACTGGTGAAGTTCATGACAGGCCCAGGTCAGGCAGACCCCGTAAGACAACTGTTCGAGAGGACCGTTTGTTGGTTCGACAGTCCAGGGCCAGCCCTTTTTCAACTGCAGCAGAGCTACATAACAACTGGTCACCAGAAACCCCTGTATCTACAAGAACAGTTTGTCGAATTCTCTCACGCAGTGGTCTCAATGGCCGAATTAGTGCTCAGAAACCAGCATTAAACAGAAGACAACTAAAAAAATCGTGTTGCATTTGCCAAGGCCCACAGCTTGCAGGAAGGATGGACTGTGGAAAAGTGGCAGAAGGTTGATTTTTCCGATGAATCATCTATTGAACTGCATCCCAATCGTCGCAAATACTGCAGAAGACCTAATGGAACCCGCATGGACCCAAGATTCACACAGAAAACAGTGAAGTTCGGTGGAGGAAAAATCATGGTTTGGGGTTACATTCAGACCTTACATGAACATTATTGAGCATGTCTGGGGTAAGATGAAGGAGGAGGCATTGAAGATGAAACCAAAGAATCTTGATGAACTCTGGGAGTCCTGCAAGAATGCTTTCTTTGCCATTCCAGATGACTTTATTAATAAGTTATTTGAGCCATTGCCGAGACGTATGGATGCAGTCCTCCAAGCTCATGGGAGTCATACACAATATTAATTCTTTTTCCACTGCACCATGACTTTATGTTCTGTACTGTACATTATTTCTCTTAAGTGACACGACTTTTGTCTAAGCAAAGTCTGACCTTTCTGTCCTAATTAAATAATTAAAAATCAAGGCATGATAAGATTTTATTTTGGTAAAATCAGTGTAATCTAGAGGCCTTTGCCTTTCATATAAGCCACTTCTGATTCCAAATGATCAACTAGAAGTCAAGTTATTATTTGTTGTTCCTACAACTTGGATAGGCAACGAGACTTTTGTCAGAGGGTGTATTATATATATATATATATATATATATATATATATATATATATATATATATATATATAGATAGATAGATAGATAGATATAGTAGCCTTCTATTATAAATATTATATGTAAATTACATATTTTATATTTATTATTTATTATGTATATTATATATAACCTTGATATATATTTATTATATTTCCATATATTATATTTATCATAGCCTTGTATTATTAGTATATATTTATATTATACATTTTTAAAAATTGCCTGTCCTACAAATAATTTTAATAATTGTTGTATATCATAAATAAATGTTATATATTTTATATATTTTATATATATATATATATATATATATATATATATATATATAGATACATACATACATACATACATACATATACACACACAAACAAATATATATGCATTTGTGATTTTTTTGTAGTAGTAGAAGTAGATGTATATTACAAATACATATTCATTATATAATTAAATATATAACTATTATATTATAGATTATATTTGTAAATTATTCAGTCTTTTCCGCTGTCGTCATCCTCCAGAAATGCTAATGTTTAGATTCATGGGGATTTTCTGCGTAACAGACACACAAAAAGCTTCAACCTCCTTTTGCATCTCATTTGTCTCTAAATGTTTCCCATCATGCCAAAAATAAAGAGGCAGGCAAATTTCTGTGGATCAGAATCGAGAGCGGAGTCCCTGAAGCCTTGTGAACGTTTTCTCATTCAGATTTAAAGGGGTCATATGATGCAATTTCAAGTTTTCCTTTCTCTTTGGAGTGTTATAAGCTGTTAGTGCATAGATAAGATCCCTGAAGTTGCAAAGACTAAAGTCTCAAAACCAAAGAGATATTCTTTATAAAAGTTAAGACTCGACCACGCCCCCCTAAAACAGCTCATTCAAACACGCCCCCACATGTCTACGTCACAGTGTGGGGAGATTTGCAAAACTCCGCCCAAATTTATATGCAAAGAAAGAAGGCGGGACTTTTATTCTTGCTGTAGTGTTGTTGCTGCCGCCGGCACCATGTCCTGGAGACACTGTGTTTCGTTGTGAAAGAGAAACTACTTTCTTTGGGCTTCCAAAAGAGGACACAACTAGAAATCAGTGGTTAAGTTGTATTTACAACACTGTTCCAGAACAGTTCAACCCAAATATTAGAGTGTGTGCAGCACATTTTACGGAGGACTATTTCCTGAAGCTGGGAGTAGCTGCCAGCTGCTCAAAGACTGTTTCTATAAAGTGGAGCAATTCCAACTTTGCAAGGACAGTCTGGCGCTTCTGACTCACAGCCTGTAAGTATGTTTTCATATTTAAAGAATTTGCCACTGACTATTCAAACGCGAGTTTTGAGCAGTGTAGAGTAGTGCTTGTTGTTTGTCGTTTCTCCAATCACAAATGCAGACATGGTAATGTTTACATGGCGTGATGCAACACGACTTATAATAAGAAGGCGTTATAATCAGTAATTATGTCCCCACTGGATGCAAAAAAAGCCTTGTTTGTAATGGGTTTTATTGTTTTAGTCTCGTCGCAGCGGGAAACAGCATCACAATATGGTGAGGGGTGTAACATTTCCGTCTCACGCTTGAAGTATTCGGCCAATCACAACGCACTGGATAGCTGGCCAATCAGAGCACGCCTCGGTTCTCAGAAGCACATAAACACATTGCATTACACCAAATACACAAAATAATGTTCTTTTTAGCAACATCATATGACCCCTTTAACACTGATGATGCTCCAGGAGCACAAACTCTGACCCCAACGCCCGTCTCATCCCGTACAGAAGAGCATTAACCACAGACGTAATAATAATGATGGAGCATCACAGCAGCAGGAAGTGATGCGGTTCAGACACTTAACGACCGCGCACACGCAACAAACACTATTAAACTCAACACTACGATCAGAAATGATGCAGAATCTCAAACACATGCGTCCCAGAAGCACTTCATCCTAAACGACTGTCCTGCAGTGACGTGAAATAAACCTCAATGGCTGATGAAATTACCAGTTACAAGCAGGATGGACAACAGACAATATATAATACAATTAAATGATGATAAATTAGACAAGAACATGAGAGATTAATTAAAATGAACACTTATCTAGAAATCAAGCTGCCTATTGACTGATATAATGGCAATAGCATACAGTATCTGCCACAGAATAAAAAAGTAAAAAGGTAAAAGCGACTTTTTACACTGCAATTCTGACCTTTTTCTCACAATTGCGAGTTACAAAAGTCAGAATTGTGTGATATAAACTCACAATTCTGAGAAATAAAGTCGCAATTCTGTATTAAAAAAAAAAAAGTCAAAATTGTAAGATATAAACTCAAGTTTTATCTTGCAATTCTGACTACCGCTGAGAAATAAAGTCAGAATTGCAAGACACTTTATAAATTCACAATTCAGAAAAAAAAGTCACAATTACGTTTTATAAAATTGCAAATCTGTGAAAAACTCAGCATTGCTAGTTTATCTCTCACAATTCTGAATTTATTTCTTGTAATTGTGAGTTTATATCCCGCAATTCTGACTTTTCTAGCAATTGTAAATTTTTATCTCTTTAGACGTAAACTTACAATTTTAAGAAAAGAGTCTTTTTTCCCCTCAGAATTGGACTTTATAACTTGCAACTGCATGTCAGAATTGCGAAATATAAACTTGCAATACTGAGAAATAATTTCAGAATTGCGAAATACAAATTTCTCAATTCTGAGAAAAGTCATGTGGCATAAGCTCGCAATTGCAAGAAGAAAAACTCAGAATTGCACGTTTATATCAAGCAATTCTGACTTTATTTCTCGTAATTGTGACTTCTGAATCCTGACTCTTTTCGCAACTGCAAGTTTATCAAGTCGAGCTTTATTGTCATTCCACTACATGTGTGGACATACAGTGGAACGAAATGTCGTGTCTCGCAGGACCACGGTGCTACATAAATAAACATAAATATAAACATACAACACTAGATGTAAGAACAATTTTTAGACCTACATAGCTAACTTACTGAAGCGCTAACCTAACTATACATACACTATAAATAGTTGACTATACATACACATAACCTAAGACAGACTATACAAGTAAATGTAGATAAAATGTAGAAACCGTAACTTGAATGCAATGTAAGTCGCTTTGGATAAAAGCGTCTGCTAAATGCATAAATGTAAATGTAAATGTAAGTACTTTACATAATAACTCTACATGATATTGTGCAAGAGAGTTATTTAAGGTTAAGCAGCAAGTAGTGCAATATGATTTGTAGTGCATTCACAAGTAAACATTTGTGTTATCTTATTAAATCCTTGAAACATGGAGTGTTTATTGGAGGTTATAAAGAATAAAAGGCTCTGCATTAAATTTGACTTTTTTTTTTTTTGAATGGTTAGAGCCAATTTGACTTTTTTTCTTTCATTTTTCATCAACTTTATGTTCTCAGAACCGCTCAAATGTGTATCAATGAACTTTCTGTAATAGTTTTCTGATGACTTTGTTGAAATGTTTTCATTAAATTTTGTTCCCTGCAGCAAAATGTCTTGCAGGCCAAAGGGGTTGAATAATTTTGATCCCCCTAATCACTCTAAAATCGGTTTTGTCACTGTAAAATGCACATAGTCTGTTTTCAAATGTTTCTGTGAATTTGCACAAATACTGTAAAATAAGCATTATTAACAAACATTTCACCATTTCCCTACATATAATGTTTACATTATTTCAGCCATTGCCCAACCTGTTCTCTGGATATATATACATGTGTGTCTGCTCACCAAAGCTGCATTTACTTGAATAAAAACACAGCAAAAACAGAAAAAATGTGAAATATTATTACTTTTCCAAACTAACTGTTTTCTATGTGAATATCTGTTAAACTGTAATTTATTTCTGTGATCAAAGCTGAATTTTCAGCATCATTACTCCAGTCTTCAGTGTCACGTGATCCTTCAGAAATCATTCTAATATGCTGATTTTCTGCTCAAGAAAAATTTATGATTATTATCAATGTTGAAAACAGTTGTGCTGCCCAATATCTGTGTATATATACACTTATTTATACATGTACTGCTCTATGATCTAGTGTATACTCTCTAGTATCTAGTACTGTCTATATCAACTCTCACTAAAGTTAATAATAGTGATGTTTGACTTATCAAACACTAAATATGTTTCAAGAAGCTATAACAGGCCTCATATGAGCACAAATGATTGATGATAATCATGTAAACACACATGCGGTGAGTGTGGTTTACTGACCCAGATAAAGCACTGTGGGGATGAAGCCCCAGCGAATGATGAACTGGCCGCACTGGAACACCTGCTGCAGCCGCTGCTTGCTCTCTTTGCTCAGTTTGGGCATGATTTCAATCAAATTTAATCAAAGATCGTCTCTGGATGCGATGCGGAGCGCTGAAGGGCACAGAAGAGCGCAGGAAGCACGTGTATGCCGTAAAGTGTGCTGCGGCGTCGTTTTGCGACAGTCGTACTAAAAAGTGCCACGCTGACATCTAGTGGCCACACCGGGGACATCAGGACAAAAGCAGGTACATTTTTATTTTATTTTATTCGTTTTGATATTAATGAAAAATGCGTCATTAATTCCAAATTAAATATTAGATGTATATGTATGCAATTTGACAATTTCCTTGAATTGCTTAATAATGAAAGACAAATAAAATAAAGTCCCAGTCAAACAAATATATTTTAACTACACTATTATTTTATCTTGCTCTGTTATTAATGAAAAATTGCGTCTTTAATACCAAATTAAATATATATAAATGTATGCATTTTGACAGTTTACTTGAATTAGTGAATTACGAAAGGGAAACGAAAGGTCGGATATATTTTAAATACAGTATTTTATTTTATTTTACGTTATGAAAATGCATTGTTAATACTAAATTAAATATTTTATATATGTATGCATTCTGACAATTTACTTGAATTACTAAAAAATGAAAGGCAATTAAAATAAAATCCTAGTTAAACATGTTTAATTACACTATTATTTTATTTTGCTTTATTAATGAAAAATGTAATTAATCCTAAATTAAATATATGTAAATGTATGTTTTTTGACAATTTACTTGAATTACTTAATTATAAAAGGCAAATAAAATAACAATCCCAGAAAAACAGATATTTTAATTACACTATATAATTACATGTATTATATACAAACTGGTATGTTTAATTGGCAATGAATACAACAGCAATTTACTGTGAATTCAGACTGAATGTTTCAACTCAGTTGGCCTACATTATTATATTATGGGTTTGAAAAATTGTATCTAATTCAAATAATTAAATATTAATGGTATTAAAGAAAGTCTCAAGTTAACTTGCCATTACAAAATAAAAACATGTTGTACCTTACAAATTACTATGTCCACAAATCCCCGATTAACAAAGACTTTGTAATTTTAATATAAAATAAATCCTTAAAATAAAATATATTCACAGACCAGTATTGTTTAATGACAAAAAGTTCAACGATTTAATCTCAAAACCATTTAGATGGGGGGGAAAAAATCTGTCGAGAGTATTTTAATTAAACATTAATTAGCAAAACCATTAATAAAGTTTTTCCTTACTATATAAAAATCCAGAGCCACATTGAAATAGAAATCTTTATTTTTCAGAGACTGTAACCACGTTACCTTTTTTTTCTTTGACGAAAGGCAAAAAATGACTTTAGTACAATAATATTTACAATTCACAACAAAATATTCACATCCTCCAAATAATCTGAACACAGACACGAGCACTGTTATTAATGATCCACTTCAAATTAAAAACACAAACCATCATGAGCAGAAAACTTCTTCAAAAACATCATCCTAAAAAAAGAAAACAATAAAACCAATAAAAGAAGAAAAAAATTGATGCTATAATTAGATTAACTGACTCGTTGTTAAATCAAGAAAAGATTTCTGGCTTATAATCACACAGTTTGACGGGTCTCTGCATGACATCAGTGTGACACATGACCGGCTGGTTAACTAATACCAGTTTAACCACCAATACTAACCCGTCCGCCTCAAGTGTCAAAGCGTCTCTTATGGCCTCATGTAATAACCATATTGCTTTCGAAACACCATAAAAAAGACGACTATAAATGAAGACGACTCATTTTGGTCTGATTTCAACAGGATTTTCCACTCAGGTTCGTAATCAAACATCCGAATTCCTGGAAACTGTGATGGCTTCGGTTCGAGCCCAGTGCATGCTGGGATACGTAGAGAAGAGAAACTGCAGTTTACACACGTAAAAATAGAGTCATAATACCATGAAAAACATCCGAATCGTCATTAAAAATATACACAATATCTGACTTCACGTAGATCTTTTAAAAACACTTCAAAAATACATGACTTTGGTAATCAATCACGACTGACGAAAACTGAAAGAGATAGTTCACGCAAAAATGAAAATTCTGTTATTATTTATTCACCCTCATGTCGTTCCAAACGTGTAAGACCTTCGTTATCTTCAGAACACAAATTTAGATATTTTTGATGAAATCCGAGAGCTTTCTGAGCCTCCATAGACAGCAAGCAACTAAAACGTTCAAGGCCTAGAAATGTAGTACGGACATCATTAAAATAGTCCATGTGACATCAGTGGTTCAACCGTAATTTTACAAAGCTATGAGAATACTTTTTGTGCACAAAGAAAACAAAAATAATGACTTTATTCAACAATTCAACTCGTCACCCTAGAGCGACATTTTGGAGAGCACGTTTTGATCTGAATGTAAACGTTGTTTACGTTCAATTCAAAGCAAACGCATATGTCGTGATACTCTCCATAATGGCTCCAGGGTGACGATAAGTAAGCTAGATATCTACAATCTACAAAGTTCAGTCTGTGAAAGAGTTGATATGTTTTAAAAAGTAGTAAAAATGTGGTTTTGTAAAATGAGCTGGTAAGTGATTCATTTCAGTGAATCATTTCCAACTGTGTCGATTCAAAGAGAATCGATTCGAAACCAATTCACAGATTTGTTTGCTTCATCACGCCAAAATTTTTAAGGATGTCCCTCTCTGCATTTTTCATGTATTAAATGTTTTAGTAAGAGTAAATAATATTATTAGGGCTGGTCTTCATTTTAATGAACTAATATCAATTCTTAAAACCCAAGATGATCTAAACGTAAACAATGTATCTGCGTGCTTTTATCTAAATGTAAACGTACGTTGTTTACGTCCAATTCAAAGCATGCGCATGCGTCGCGATATAATGGCCATAATGGCACCAGGGTGATGCAGAGTAAGTTATTTTAGTTTTCTCTGCGCACAAAAAGTATTCTCATAGCTTCGTAAAATTACGGTTGAACCACTGATGTCACATGGACTATTTTAATGATGTCCGTACTACATTTCTAGGCCTTGATCGCAGAGGCAGACAGTACTGAAGTACTTTTCAACAGTCTGTAGTGTTTTTCTTTAGAAAACTTTACTTCACAACATCCCAAAGCATAATACTGTACTTATTACTGCACTACGTTTCATATTAAATATAATTCAATACTCATATAATACTTAATTACATTAGAAATCTATTACTTGCTTTTACTCAAGTAATTCAAAGATTTACTTGAGTACAAGAAAGTACTACATCTTTAATGTTCTTAAGTATTAAAGATAAAAAACCCAACTTATTAATGAAATGTAGTGCAGTAAGAGTAGGACATTATGCTTTGAGATGCAGTGAAGTAAAAGAAAAACACTCTGACAAACTACAGATGCTTCTTAAATTCACTTTAGTAACAATACTTCACTACTGTCTGTCTCTGGTAGCACCCAGGTCAGAGAGCTCTCAGATTTCATCAGAAATATCTTAATTTCTGTTCCGAAGGTCTTAGAGTTTTGGAACGACACGAAGGTGAGTAATTAATGACAATATTCATTTTTGCCTGAACTATTCCTTGAAGGGAAAAAACAGACTTCCTGTAAGGTGCTGCAGTTTCCTGCCACCAGGTGGCAGCGGTGAGCGTCTCTCTTTAGGGTCACAGGTCAGAGGTCACATGGATACTGATGGTGGGCGAGCGCTGCCGGTGCTGGTGGGCGGGGCTTAGGTGGCCCAAATAAGCCACGCCCCCTTCGTCGGCTTCCGCGACGTGATTGGACGTGGGGCTGGAGGCGCGGCTTGACGGCTGATTTCCGGTGAAGACGTTGCTGACCTGCTCAAAGGAGCGCGAGAAGACGGCGCTCGCGGTGCGCGACAGGCTGAGCGAGCCGCTCTTGGGCACGGATTGGCTAGCAGTTAGCGTCAGGCGCTTTAGAGAAAGCAGCTCCAGGTTTTCGCTCATGGTGCGGACGGAGGCTTGTTTGCGCGACAGCTGCTCGTCTTTTTCTTTGTCCTTGTCTTTGCTGGAGCGGCCCGTTAGGCGACGCAGGCCTCTCCCGCTGAGTTTGCCGCCTCCGGCTGACGCCGCTGCGCCGCTGCCGCTGATGATGATAGTCGGCGGGGTGCAGATGCCCTCGTCCTCCTCCGCGAGCTCTGTCAGCTCATCCGGGGAACCCAGATCCACTGCGTCTGCGGCGGACACAACAACCCCGGGTTTATGTTTGTCACCAAGGCTGCGTTTATATGATGAAAAATATGGTAAAAACGGTAAAATTGTTAAGTATTTTTAGAATTTAGAATAACTGTTTTCTGTGTGGATATATTGTAAAGTGTAATTTATTTCTGTGATCAAAGCTGTATTTTCAGCATCATTACTCCAGTCTTCAGTGTCACATGATCCTTCAGAAATCATTCTAATATACTGATTTACTGCTCAATAAACATTTCTGGTTATTATAAACATTAAAAACAGTTGTGCTGTCCAATATTTTTGTGGAAACCTGATAGGCTACCATTCAAAAGTTTTTGGGTTTTTTTTAAATAAATGAATACTTTCTTTCATCAAGGATGCATTAAATTGATCAAAAGTGACAGTAAAGACATTTATAATGTTACAAAAGATTTCTATTTCAAATAAATGCTGTTCTTTTGAACTTTCTATTCATCTGTGAATCCTGAAAAATAAAATGTATCACAGTTTCCACAAAAATATTAAGCAGCACAACTGTTTTTAGCATTGATAATAATCAGAAATGTTTCTTGAGCAGCAAATCAGTATATTAGAATGATTTCTGAAGGATCATGTGACACTGAAGACTGGAGTAATGATGCTGAAAATTCAGCTTTGATCACAGAAATAAATTAACAGTTTAACAGATATTCACATAGAAAGTAGTTATTTTGAATTGTATTAATATTTCACTGTTTTTACAGTTATCACTGTATTTTTCATCAAATAATTACAGCCTTGGAGAGCAGAAGAATTTTTCAGAAACATTAAAAAATCTTACTACAAACATCAATAGTGTGTTGTATTATTATTATTATTTTTTGACATTATATCACATCATATCATATATTATTGTAGGTTGAATCTCACAAAAAATATCCAGGTCATATTTCACCACAAAAATCAAAAGAAAAAACACATTATCTAAACTTGGGTTTTGTAATTAAGTATCCAAATTCAAAAAACACTTCCTAGATAATTGAAACGCTAACATGTGTGTTGTATTTTCATATTATATATGTTATACTATTATATTATACGTGGAGTCTTACAAAGAAATATCCAGGTTGTATTTCATCCCAAAAATAGGAATGATGAAAAAAAGATAAAAGGTATGAAAATTATAATTTTCATAGAGAAAATTAAGCCCATTTTCTTCTGATAATTCAATTCTTTTTTAACCACAATCAAGTGCATTTTCCCCTCAAATTCACATAACTAATGCAAGGCTTCCCAAACTGGGAATTTAATTACATTCAGTAAATTATAAAAATGTAAAATTTTAATTAATGGTACATAATTCAAAATAAAAACAATATAAAGCCCATACTAAAAAAGATTAAATATTTTATTTGCTTTTTTTTGTGTATAGTGAGACCATTAAACAAACTTCAGTGAGCCATGAACATGCAAATGTGCTATTAAATTATTAAAATATAAATTTTTAATACCGGAGGACTTAATATTTTAGTAAATATTTTACACCAAAGGGGTTTGGCTGACAAAAAGTTTGGGAATCCCAGTTGTAATGTGAAAAACACATTATTAATGTAATTATGTAACTAATACAGTAATGAAAATAAATGGTCAAAAAACATTAAAATTAGTACAAGAAATACTACTATTATTAGCACTTACTCTACTTTCTCCACATTAAAGTATCATGGTAATACAATTTTGGGGGAAATTTGCTTAATTACACACTTAAGACAAAAAAAAAAAAAAAGCTGCATATTTCTAGATGGTTTTTGTGAGATTCACCTAATGAACCAGATTAATTTAGCATTAATTTTGAATTGCATTCATTTGTTTTTGTTTTGGTGTTTATTTGTTAATAGGCAGCAGATTTTAGAATCTGGGATGTTAAAATTTACATGAATCTTTTCAGAAAATGTTTCTTCACCAATGCAATATTATGCACAAATCATATATAAGAGCATCAGCAGAACAAACAGATGAAAATACACAAACTCTACTGTAAGAGTGTTGTAGGGAGATAAAGGACAGTCTGAAAGCAGAGGAAGATGTTGGGATGTTTTCAGGGAAAAGGAACAAACCAGAAGCTCAAACTAGAAGAGAAACAGACTGACAGGAAGTTCAGA
>CM077245.1:2247170-2257170 GCA_039654775.1 Spinibarbus caldwelli
AATAAAATAATTATTATATTATAACACATTTTATAAAAATAACCATATATTAGAATTATCATAATTAACCTAAAGTGATTTAATAAAATATAACTATATTTAATTGTAAAATGTAGTCATTATAAAACTTTCAAATGAAAATGATAATTCTATTATAACATATGATACTATAACTAATATTACAAGGTAATTATATTGTTATAATATTATATTTTATCACAACATTTGAAGTGGATCAAAAAAGTTCATCAAAGCTGTCCTAAGACAAGAATGGGTATTGTTTTTTTTTTTTAGGACGATTTTGATTCTGATCCACTTCAAACGTTGACTACTGTAATTATAATATTAATTATAATATTTTATAATAACTACACAATTAAAAAACAGTTATTTAATAAAATAATTATTTTAAGTTTCATTATAATATATAGTATTATTAAAAAAACACTGTAATGAATATTACACAAATTATATTCTAAAATATAATTATTACATATTAATGTTATGTTATTATTTTATTGATAGAACTATGTTTTAATAATGTTTAAATGCTAATGTTTGATAATTATAATATGGTTATTAATACAAATTATTATAATTAAATTACATTATTATTAATTTAACTATAAAATACAACTGTTATTCTGTAGGAATTACATTTTTAATACTAATAATAAATATAAATCCAAATTAACATCCACTTTATATTATGAAACACTCAAGTTACAAACAAAAAGAGTCAAAACAGTAAATCTAATGTTATAAAATGGATAGTTTTATAAGCCGTATGATGCTTTACACCGTTTATAGAGACGATTCAGACACAAAACGTGTATAATTTAAAGGGTTACTCCACCCCAAAATGAGAATTTTGTCATTAATCACTTACCCCCATGTCGTTCCAAACCCATAAAAAGCTTCGTTCGTCTACGGAACACAATTTAAGATATTTTGGATGAAAACCGGGAGTCTTGTGACTGTCCCATTGACTGCCAAGTAATTACACTGTCGAGGCACAGAAAAGTATGAAAAACATCGTCAGGATAGTCCATCTGCCATCAGTGGTTCAATCTGAATTTTATGAAGCGACGAGAATACTTTATGTACGCAAAGAAAATAAAAATAACGACTTTATTCAACAATTCGTCTCTTCTCTGTCTCTCTGTGTTAGCGTAGTGCCATTTTGGAGAGCATCCGATGGACACAAAGTGCGTACGCTATTCTCTGTCATCAGTAACGCATGGATACATATTGTACATTTATTTACGCTTTGATTTGAACGGAAACAGCGTATCCATGCGTTACTGATACAAATACAAATATAAAAAGTATTCTCGTCGCTTCATAAAATTCAGATTGAACCACTGATGGCAGATGGACTATCCTGATGATGTTTTTCATACTTTTCTGGACCTTGACAGTGTAATTACTTGGCAGTCAATGGGACAGTCACAAGACTCCCGGTTTTCATCCAAAATATCTTAAATTGTGTTCCGAAGACGAACGAAGCTTTTATGGGTTTGAAACGACATGGGGGTAAGTGATTAATGACAAAATTTTCATTTTGGGGTGGAGTATCCCTAGCTCACTAACTGGAGTATGAGCACTAGTAATGGTGACGCCTGCCTCAGCAAACCTCACTAATGAGTGCGTTTGCTGCTTAATTAGGGCTGACTAACAGAAAACCTTTCATTACGTCTGAATTGAGTGAGCGGTAATTAGATGTGATCGGCTCTGGAGCGCCACGTCAAACCCAGCAGCTGGAAATATGAGCTAAATACGTCACATTATCACTGTGATTGAGCAGGGTTCCTGAACAGCAGGACGAGGGGAAAATCCCACAGTGATATGTGACCCTGGACCACAAAACCAGTCATAAGGGTCCATTTTTTGAAATTGAGATTTATATATCAGCTGAATAAATAAGCTTTCCACTGATGTATGGTTTGTAAGGGCAGGACAATATTTGGCAGAGATACAACTATCTGAAAATCTGGAATCTGAGGGTGCAAAAAAAAAAAAAAACGACAAAAAAAAAAAATCAAAATATTGAGAAAATCGGCTTTGAAGTTGTCCAAATGAAGTTCTTAGCAATGCATATTACTAATCAAAAATGAACTTCTGATATATTTACAGTAGGAAATTTACAAAATATCTTCATGGAACATGATCTTTACTTAATATCCTAATGATTTTTGGCATAAAAGAAAAATTGATAATTTTGACCCATGCAATGTATTTTTGGCTATTGCTACAAATATATCTGTGCTACTTAAGACTGGTTTTGCAGCTGCAGGAACAGAGAGAGTCAGTGTCTCACCGTGGCGTTTCCAGCGGTGTCCGCGGATGGAAAGGCTGGTGACGGCGTTGCGGGAGATGCGAGAGGCTGTGGGAGTGATTTCCACCTGAATGGAGCGAATGCCCTCTTTATTGGCTTTCAGAGACGCGCCATGGAGAGACGACTTGATGGCGTTTCCCACCTGAGAAACAGTCAGACTTCAGAACAATACAGGAAGCTTTTTTATATAGAGCAATGAGGATATATCCTATGTTTGACCAAATTAGGGGTGTGAAAATGCACAGATGCATCTAGCAGTGAAAATCCAATGTGTTATTCTATACTACATAATAAAGTATTACATGTTCATTTCTTAACTAAAAAATGCAAAAATGTTATGAATCTATTTTTTACATTAAAAAATATATAGACATATATATATATATATATATATATACACATATACATATATATATATATATATATATATATATATATATATATATATATATATATATATTTTACACTCAATTTTGCAACTGTTATGTCATTTTTAACTAAATATTTATAAATTATATAATTAATTTTACTAACAAAATAATAAATACATACTTTTACAATTAATTTAAAATGCCTAAAAATGACCAAAAATAGATATCATATAAATATAACATATTAAATTATATATTAATTGTTATAAATACAGAATTTTGCAACTGTTATGTCATTTGTAACTGCTTGCATATTGTTATAAATCAATTTCTTTTAATAAAACTAATAAAATTCTAAATGAACTCAATACAATTATTAATTTAGAGAGAGTTGCAAGTCAAAAGCTGCAAAATTGTTATAAATTATATATAATAAATTAATACAAATAAATATCATAATTTACATTTACATACAATTTTTGACTTATAATTTGCAACTGTTTGGATATTGTTCTAAATCATGATTACATTTAATAAAACTAATACAATTATAAATATATAATTTTATAAAAAATAATTCTATTCAAACTAATTTATATATGAATATATATGAAGTGCTAAATATATTTTTCATTTTCTTTCTTTCTCTTATTTTCTTTATTTTTGTATACATATTTATGTACTGTATATAAACACTGCATATGTATTAATAGATAATCAAACCAGATTCTATTTTTATGCACCTGATCTCATCTTCATTTCAATAAAGGCTCATTATCAAATCCAATCATTGTCAGAGCAAGTATTTACTCCTATAAACATCAGTAATTTCTGCTCTGTGGCTGTTTGTGTGGTGTTTTGAGCGCTTGTGTTTCTGTCACAGAGCCACGGTTGGTCATTCTAACAGGATCAGTGACTGAATCTGAGAAACGCTTTGGCGGGATCAGTGTAATCTGTGCTGAAGCGTGAAACACACCAGCAGCGCCTCTGGGAAGAGCTCCAGCTGCGCTCGATACAGCACATCATCCAGAGCCCACGAGCCCAGATCCACCTCGCCGTTACACCTGTACACAACAAACACACACACATCATCACACACACATATAAACACACATATACAGACAAGCACACATATACACACACACACAGAGACACACACACACACACACAGACAGAAAGACACACACACACACACACACACACACACAAACACAAACTTGAATTGGGATTCTCCATAGGTGTAATGGTTTTTATACTGTACAAACCGTATTTTCTATTGCCCTACACCAACCCTACACCTAAACCTACCCCTTACAGGAAACTACTGGCAATTTTTGAATTTCATAAAACACCGTTTAGTATGTTTTTTAAGCCTTTTGTTTTACGGGGACACAGGAAGTGTCCTCATAAACCATGTTTACGTTGTAGTACCCATGTCATTATACACATTTGTGTCCTCATAAACCATATATACCAGTACACACACACACACACGCGCGCTCACACACACACTCACACTCACAGACATAGAGATACACACACACAGACACACACAAACACACACAGACACACAAACACACACACACACACACACACACATTGAAGGGACAGTTTGCTCATTAATAACATTTCTGTCATAGTTTACTCAGCCTCATCTCAGTCCAAACCCGTATGGTGTTATCCATGGAACACAAAAGGATTATTTATTTAATTGTTTTTAATCAGCCAAATGGAGACGATTATTGACAGATGCCGACAATCTCAAAATGGCCAAATACTGAAGAATATTAAAACCTTCATAATTATGAATTATGAATAATAATAATAATAATAAATTAACAATAAGGAATACAGGCTTGAAACAAAAAATTGAGTAGAAAAATAAATGCAAAAAATAAAAAATATATAATACATAATCTGTTCTTTTAGCAATCATCCACCTAGATTCACGTTGACCAGAAGAGTCACGTTACGAAAGTATGAAAGAAATGTTTGATAATGATAATGGGGTGGGCGGGGCATGTTTAGACGGGAGGCCACGCCCCCATCAGTCACTCCCATAAGCACATGTTTGGTTGAGCTGGCAGCGTTTGTTCTGAATGACTCACAGTGCGAAATGAATCCCAGTGATGAGCTGAACCAGAAACTCTGATGTGACCATGAGCCGCGAGCTGATGCCTTTATACCGCCGCACCTGCTGACGGGGATACCCACAAATACTGACCCTGAAAACACACGAAAACACCTGCAGATCAACCCAAGTCTGAAAGCACAGCGCTGGCCAAAATGATTACAACACTAGTATTTTCAGCAGCTAAAAATGGTTCTAAGTCAGTTATTTCTATCTTTTTCTGTAGTGTGTCAGTAGGAAATACCAGTTTACATTTCCAGACATTCATTTTGCCATTAATTGTAATAATCCAGTGAGATTTTGAGATCTGATCTGATCATCATCCGGTCTGTCTGGAATGACATGAAGAAACAGAACAAACTGAGACAGACCAGGGCCAGTTTTACTAACAGCTTGCGCCAGTGCAAACCATCTTTTGGCGTTAAAATAGTACTGTCAGGATTTACGTGCAGTGACGAATTAGCACTGAAAAGGCATGTACAGTTATTTTTGCACCTGACCTTATTGAATATGCATTTGTAGGAGTTTCCCTTTTTAGTAGGACAGTATTCAAATGAATCATGCAAGGAGATTTACTAACTCGTCAAATTACTGCTATTTGCGCAATTATTTAACACCCAAAAAAAGCATGTCTTAAACTATTTTGCGCTTGAAATGGCTGCAGTTATTGTTGTTAGGAGAGGCACAGCAGAGAAGAGTAGAAGGAGAGGATTTTTTTTCCCACACATATTCATTTATTTGGAGTGCCAGAAGAACACATTATCCAAACATATAGTTTGCCAAGCCATGTTATTTTTAATTTGCTTCAGGAAATAAAAGACGACCTGGAACCCTCAACTAGGAGTCACGCAATACCAGCTCTATCAAAACTTATTTCAACCCTTCATTTTTTGCCCTCCGATTCTTTTCAGTGTACTGTGGCTTCTTTATTTGAGACTACTCTAATTTGTGCTGCACTTGGTATATTGCATTGGTCAATATGTAAATGATATGTTGCGTCTGTGTTCTTTAATTTGCGCAGCTGTTAGTAAATCACCCGCAGAAATTTCCACACGCATTGGCACTGTTTAAATCCAGAAGAACTGTGGCAACGTCTCCAAGACGCTTCAAGAAACCTACCTGCAAAGCTACAGTACTGTTAAAAGTTTTAGGCACAAATGCTGTAAAATGAGGATGCTGTCAAAAATAATGTCATGAATAGATTTTCTTTATCAATTATCTTCTATTAACTAAATTAAATCAACATTTGGTGTGAGCATCCTTTGTGTTTAAAGCAGCTTTTGCCCTCGGTGCACTTGAGCAGAGTTTCTCAGGAGCTTTGCAGGTAGGTTTCTTGAAGCATCAGTTCTTCTGGATTTAGTCTGTCTCAGTTTGTTCAGTTTCTTCATGTGATTCCAGACAGACTGGATGATGATTAGATCAGATCTCTGTGCAAACAAAAATCTCACTGGATTATTACAATTAATGGCAAAATGAATGTTTGGAAATGTAAACTGATATTGCTGATATTCACTACAGCAAAAGATAGAAATAACTGACTTGAAACCATTTTTTAAACTGCTGGAAATACTAGTGTTCTAATCATTTTGGCCAACACTGTATGAAAATGAAAAGCCCATGATGGTTAAATTCATTACTATGGTCAGTGTTTAGTGTTATCAGGCCCATGAGGGAGTCTGACGTGACCTTTGACCTGCAGACAAGGAAATGATCTTTGCTCGCTCAGCTGTAAACGTCAGCTGATTGGTTCAGTAATCAGTCATGTGACCGTCACTCATTGTCACAGGTCTGAGTACGTTCAGGTTCAGGTCTATAAGAGGATCAGGGTGACTGGAAGCAGAGAGGATCATGGGTGGATTTGAGACGAAGAGACGCATTATTCACAACAAACCCAACCTTATGTATATAAAGAAAAAAATAAGTAATGCATTTTTTTTGAAAAGTGAATTTTTATTTATTTACCTAACTACCTAGCAACCAACAGCCTTCGTAATGGATAACAAATACAGAAATAAATAAAAATGTACTTCAATAATAAATTGATTTAAATAAACACATAAATTTAAATAAAAATTAAAATAAAATAATTTAAATATGTGAATTAAAATGTATTTAAAATGAAATGATTTAAATAAAAAAATTATTTTAACCTTAAATAAAAATGAAATACATAAATAACATTTTATTAATTCATTTATTAAATAAATATTCAAATAAATTGATTTATATACACACAAATTAAGTAAAATTAACATTAAATAAATAAATATGTAATTGAAAATGTACTTAATTTTATTATTTAAATAAATAAAAATATAATTTTAAATATTTAATTAAAAAAATAAAAATGAAATGATTTAAATAAATATGTAAATAAAATAGATTTTTATTTATTTCATTGTTTCAAACAAATTTCAACAAAATAATAAAAAAAAATTAATTAATACTTTCTTTAAATAAATGAATACATAAATAAATAAAACTATTTCAATAAATCGAGAAGTAAGTAAGTAAATAAATAAATAAATATCAGGTTTGGCAATCACAAAAAAAAAAAAAAATACATGAATGATTTTTTTTAGGAACTGATACAAAAGGCATTAACTTTTCTTTTTAATCAACTAAATGGAGATTGACCTACACTGATAATCCCAAAAAGCCAAATATCAGACAAATTATTGCCCTGGCCGATATATATCAGTCCAAGTGTGTAGGTTTGGACTGAAAGTTGGCAGCGACGCACCGCAAGAGTCAGGAGACGAGCTCAAGATTATATATTTCTTAAAGCAAAGCAGCAATTAAAGCAATGAATCATATCAATTTGACCATACAAAACGTTAAAAGCCTCTGTGCTGGTCCATCACAACCCTCAGGGATCATTACATAATGGACAGGTTTTAGGGACTAAAACTGTATGTTAGTGTGTCAAACCTGGAGCTGAGCTGACACAGAGACTGCAGAGACGAGCTGCTCATGTAGCTCAGAGCCGCATTATAACACAGCAGCAGAAACGTCAGCACCTCAAACCTGCAACACACACACACACACACACACACTCATCAAATTAGAGCTTCAACACACCATTCAACCCCCACAGTCAGCACTCATTTGCTGATTAAAAATTGATGGCTCAAATAGAAGCATGAATATTTGATGCGCACCTGTTCTGTGCGGTGAAGGTCTCGCGCTGCAGGTGGGGCCCGCTGTACACCACGCGGCTCAGGCCGTGATTGGCTAAGGCTCCTTCTGTTAAAGCCAGGGAGCCAATGGAAGACGGCTGGGGGCGGGACAGAGAGACTGTCGGTCAGGATTTCGATTCCAATGTGATTAAAAAAAATCATTAATTAATCATGTTAATATGAAGGAATTTTCTGCATTGATTTTTCCCATGTTTTTTACCTGCATTTTTAATTACGTAATGTATTTTGTGTTTTTGGGTTACAGGGTTACAATGGATAATGTCTTGGATAATTACTAATACCTTTTCCATTTTTCTAGATATTTTTCTTACAACTCACCAACAATCGCAGGTACAGAAAGTTGCCAAATAAATTTTAAAAATAGCCAAATTTGTTGCTAGGTGCTTTTGGAAGAAAAAGTTGCTAGGGTAGTCTGAAAAGTTGCTAAATTTAACAACAAAATTGCTAAGTTGGCAACACTGATCGCCAAGTCGGGTCCTCAAAAAAAAATAAAAATAAAAAAATAATAAAAAAAAAAAAAAAAAGTCAAAAAATAAAACATTCGCACACAGGAATCTATAGGCAAAATCGAAATTTTAATTTAACAAGAAGTATCCGATTCCTGACCTTAAGTATCCGATTCTGGAATTGGAATTGATTTGATTCCCAACTCTACTCACCTCGTGATAAACCGACGGCTTCGATAAGGAAGGGATGGTGAAGGACAAGACTTTACTCTGGCCGTCTTTATCCACGATTTCCTGAGAGAAAAATCAGAAACATGACCGATTCAGACAACAATAAAACATTGCAACTGTGCTGAAGTTACATAAAGCAATAACCTTAATCACGCTGCCTTAGTGTCATGTACAGATAATCATATTTATGAGATTTATGAGCACATAAATGTGTCGTCTTTACTGTATTTAACTCGTCTTGTGTGCTGCTAATGAAGAATAGCAATAAAGCTCGCCAGAAAACACTAATCATTTTCAGACAAACAGGCTTGCATTAAAAAATAAGAATAGAAAAACATTTCCCTTCAGTCTCTTTGGCAGAATGATGAAAGCAACCAGATAAAGCATTGATTACACATCTAATGGGCTTCCTTTGCACTGCAAATTTATTTAGTTCCATTAACTCTGAAAACAAAAGCTTCTTGTCTTTGGAGAAACCAATGTTATTTCCCAAAGTGTTCATGTTATTTCAATTAAAAACCAACGAAAGAATACTCAGATATAAAAAAATAAAAATAAAAAATAAAAAAAACGCCCTCCCCAAAATCCGATCATTTTAAATTATTACTGCAGATCTATATAATTTTATTGCATCTAAAAAATAAATATAAATAAATATAAAACTTTAAAATATTTAGTTATTAATTAAAACACTTCCACCAAAAAATGATTTACATAATTTTATATACTTTATTTATAGAAAAGATTTCCCCATTATATATTTTCTATACACATACATATATTTTCTATAATATATATATATATATATATATATATATATATATATATATATATATATATATATATATATATATATATATATATATAAAACAATTATTTTGAAAAATATTATGAAAGTTTTTAAAAAACGAAAACGAAATTCTGTCAATGTGTCATTTTAAATATTTATTATAAATTATTAAATCAAAAACACTTCCCCTCAAACATTATTTATACAATTTTATATACTTATTTTTTTATAGAAATATTAAACATTTCAAAAACATTTCCCCTAAAATGTATATATTTTTAATACTCATTATTCACAGAAAAGATTTCCTGCATTATATATTTTATACACACACACACACACACACAGACACATACATTCATATACAGAATAATTTTCAAAATGTATATTTATTTTTAAATGTATTTAAAAAAAAAAATTAAATAATAATATACATAATTATATATGAAATACATTATAAATAAATAATAATTATTCTTAAAAATATTATGAA